>VUQI01061263.1:0-55000 GCA_015106735.1 Paratilapia polleni
AAAACTCCCTTTTAACAGGAAGAAACCTCCGGCAGAACCAGGCTCAGGGAGGGGCAGCCATCTGCCGTGACCGGTTGGGGATGAGGGGAAACAGAAGAGAGCAGAGGGAGACAGGACAAAAAGACACACCTATGGGAGAGAGACAGGGTTAATAATAACTAATGATTAAATGCAAGTGGTGTATAAACACATGGAGAGTGAAAGGAAGTGAGGAAGAGGAAGTGCTCAGTGCATCATGGGAAGCCCCCAGCAGCCTAAGCCTATTGCAGCTTAACTAAGGGATGGTTCAGGGTCACCTGATCCAGCCCTAACTATAAGCTCTATCAAAAAGGAAAGTTTTAAGCTTTTTTTAAGCCTAATCTTAAAAGTAGAGAGGCTGTCTGTCTCCCGAATCCAAACTGGGAGCTGGTTCCATAGGAGAGGGGCCTGAAAGCTGAAGGCTCTGCCTCCCATTCTACTTTTAATTGGTTATTATATATATATTTATTTATTTAATTAAATTGGTTATTTACTTTCTTGCTGAGTGTTAGAAGAGAAGATTGGACCAACTCTTGTAGAAAGACTGGAAACAGCAAACCCCCCCCTCCCCCAAAAAGCTCATCCCTTGCCAACCTGTGTGCTCACTAGGTAACTACAGAACTAGTTGTGGTTTTGGGGAGGATTATGTGTCGGACTATCACTAACATAGGCGCATGATGTCTCGTTAATCTTTTTTTGTGTGTTGATTGAAAAATTAGACACTGTAGCCGTGATAAGAGAGCCATGCAGTGCAGCAGGGCACAGTTGCCATGGCAACTTCATCTGATCATATTAAATGTGTGGCTGTAAACACTGATTGAAAAATGCGTCACCCAGAGTGGTTAAATGATACCTTAGGTTGTCGTGTCTGTATATCATATTTGGTGTTAATACCATAGGCTGTATATAAAAGATGGAAGTAGCCACCATGATGACACTCACTGGTTTGTGAAGTTCAGTCTTGGAGCCTTGAGCTAAGTGTTTTTGGCCATTGCATCTTGTTATTCTGATACCAGATGTAGCGAGCAAAAGGTGAATCTTACTGAAAAACCAGGGAACACGATACACTCATACTACAACGTGCAGTGTCAATCAACAGGTAGCTCTGCCTTAAAACATACCTTGCTTTATCATCCTTTTTGACTCTCCTGGCACCATATTTTAAAAACTGAACATCATGTTGTTTAAGGCTTAGTCTGAAGATCATCTGTGACAAATTTTGTAAAGATTGGAAAAAAAAGTGTAAAAAAGTGTAAAAAAAAACAAAAGCCAAAAAAAAACAGTTAAAGTCTTTTGATGAAATCCAATATGGCAGTCACATCATGTACGTTGCCATGACAAGTTGACTGGGAATTATTTGTTTAGGGCAAACAGTTAGCCAGCCTAAACACCCTGTTGGTTGTTGCAGAGCCCTTTAGCAGTCAAATGCTGCAAACATTTTTTGTTTCCTCAAAAAAAAAAAAAATTAATTTAGCAAATTTGTTTTTGCTAGATTAACAAGCAAGAAAACGAATGAGTTTGCGTCTCAAAAAAATTGATATGCAACCATAACCTTTGTCAAAACTCCATATCTCCAACAACCTCAATGTTAATAAAATCCACTTTATTAGCTGCTTTTGCACTGCTACACTGAGCCGTGCCTGCTGCTGCTCCTGCACTGCACACACACACACACACACTAGGTGTTAAGATGTTCGGACGCTGCCCTGCAGGTGATGGACTCATCGCGGCCTGCCATGTTAACAGGATAGACGTGTTCGAGGAGTGAGGACCACCCAACTGCTGCTTCCCTCCACAAAATCCAACCAGATGTTTAATGAAGGCCAGTGTATGTGTGAGGATGGTGTGTGTATGTACTGTATGTGTGTGTGTAATCATTTTCACCTGTGTGCTGATACAACCCCCTGCGCGGAGCCTAATGGATGCAGCCTAGCTGTACCGTTTCTGCCTGTCTCTCTCCCCTTTGTCTCGTTTCCTTCTGCACATTTCTGCAGATCTTACATCACCTCACCCTTCGTTTTTCCTTTTCTCTCGTCCAAGATTTTCTCTTCTATTTGCAGTGTTTCAGGTTCTCTCCCCCTCTGGGCTTACATGAGGAATTAATTTTCATATTCCACTTCCCTTTCTCCCCAAATCCTCCTCAACTGACAGCCCTCCTCCTTCCTTCACCTCTCCTCCGCCCTCTCCTCCCCTTCATCTCTCTATCCCTACCTTACAGCTGTTGTTTTGGATTAGTCAAATAGCTCCTGTCAGATCCAGTGATCCTTTTCCTTTGCCACCCACGGAGCTGCACCGCACTCTTTACTCACTCCTTTTCCATCTCCCCCTCGGCGTGTCTCTCCAGTGCACGTGCACACAAACCACACTGACGTCTTTGACAGGTGCGTGTCAAGGTGTCTCTGTGGGCAGAGCCGTGAGTTTGCTGTGGTTTCTTTCTTTTCAGGTCCAGGGAGGCGCGACGGTGCTGGCATACTGCTCACACCTCTCAACAAAAAAAAACAAAACAAAACCAAAAAAACCGGTGAATTCCCAGCATTTTCCCTCTCTGGAATCCACCTTACTTTTCAACTACTTCTCTCTTCCTCTTTTTTTTTTTTTTCTTTCTAATTTTGACAGCTGTAGGTCTGGTCATCCACGCTGGTTGAGACAGACTGACACTAAAAGGGGTTTTGACATGATGATGGTGAGAGTAATAGTGTTATTTCAGTCATTTGGAGAAAGGGGAGCTAGTGTGTGTGCAGAGTCCAGTTGCAATAGCGCAGCAAAGATATGCATCGAAGCAGAAATGGGAGAGGTGCTATATAATAATTTGACAGAGACATGTCAAATCAATTATGTTGTTTCAGTGAATGAAGAGATGGTTCCCCTTAGTTTTGAGTTTCAGTGACACAGTACCTGGGTGGCGTGCAAAGATTGCAAATGCGTAGGTGTTATGAAAGAGTGGTAGAAATCTGTGTCTTTTAGATCATATGACATCTAAATGTTATGAAGGTATTATTTTTTTTTTGTGTTTAAAGGTTGGGTTAAGATCTAGCATGCAGAAGTCAAAAGCAAAATTTGTATGGGCATGCTGGAGATGTTAGGTTGATAGGCTGGCTTGAGAACATATCAGTATCCCCCTGAAGAGCAGGAGGTGCTGATGATGGAGAGGGAGGTCTGGGCAGCTCCTGTAAATTGCTGCCCCCCTGACCGGGACTTAGAAAGTGTATGGTTGGCTGGATGGATTAATGTTCACCTTTTGCTCCTTTACCACGCCTTTTGAAATGAATTTGTTGCACCTTTAATACATGCAAGAAAAAATCTCAAAATCAAAAGCCAATCAGTGGTTTACAGTTGATGGCTTTCATATGTCAGACTTTGCATGCTGATCTGGTGGTTACAAGATTAATTGTGCTTGGGGGAATGAATGCTGTGTTGTTTTTTTTCCTCAAGATACATTAAAACCTTCTTCAAAAGTCCAGTATTCTTTGAATTAGGCCACTGTTTCCTTTGTTTCAGGCTGCACATATCAGGCATGGTAGCTGTTAACTCTTTATGACTATATAAATACGGTATCAATCACACACACGCTTATGCACACAAAGATTGATGTGGTGGCTTTAATCAGTTGAATGGCTCCATGCCAGGGAAAGTATTTCAGTCCAGTTAGCCGACTCTATTATAATGCCATAAAATTCTTGCTTGTCTGATATCTGTGCATTTGTATGTGTCAGAGAGAGATTGCTGACCTATGTATTATATAGACTGACACTCAAGGATTTTAAAAACGTCCCATAGCTTAGGTTTTGTCCCATGAACATAAAGTTTCTTCATACAAGATTTAAAAATGAGCAACGAAATATTTCTACATTTGTTAACTTAAGCAGAGGTCATCGTTAAATAAGAAACCCAAAGATTTAACTGGTTGGTTTTCTCTGTTTTTTGTTTACTTACACATACACCTCCTCACTTCTTCCTTCTTTACCTCCTCTTGGCCTCATCTTTCCATCCTGGTGTTTTCTCTCCATCAGTTGCCTCACGTTGTCTTCCAGCTGAGGACAAGACCGACCTCCTCTTACTCACAGGCTTCCTGTTCAAGACAATGGCAGGGCAAAGGAGCTGTGTGTATAGAAAGCTGTGTGCGTATCTGTCAGCAGATGGATGCATCTAGGTGTATTATTAGTAAGTGATTTGGTTGGTATGATTTGGGGTTTTTTTTTTTTTATTTTTTTTTTTTTTTTGTGTGTGTGTGTGTGTGTGTGTGTGTGTCTCTCTGTGTGTGCGAACATGTAGATTTATGATGCAGGAAACAGCAACTGTGTCGCTGTAAAACAATAGAAAATTCACAGCATTACTGCAAACACACACACGTGCACTCTTTTGGCACTTGTCCTGAAACCCCTTTGCGTCTACGCCAAGGAACTCCCTTCCTGCTGCAGTGCTGGAAGAAACACACACACACACACACACACACACTGAGTGACACATCCCCCTGGGCTTACAAGTCATCAGGATAAAGTGTTGTGCATCCTCTTTTCAAAAGTGAGGGTAAAAAAAATAAGAAGTAAAGCACAGGGGAGACAACAGAGACAGGATACGGGATATAAAAGCAAGATGTATGTCAGCATACCAGCTGTCAGATTTATGAGGCTGTGAGAGGAATAAGGGATGGCAGTGTCAGGTGTGTGTATCACTCGTATATCAGCTTACTCGCCTCACATATCACATGCAGCCATATTGCAATCACTACAATATTGTTGCAAAGAAAATGATAGATTCCCAGTGTGGCTTGTGCTAGCCTATAGCCTGCCCACTGTGTGTAATCGTCATGAGACAATGGCCTTGAGTGCCAGTGTTCACTTATAATAAGCTTTCTTTCATGTAACCCTTCCCCCCCGTGTTTCGATGGAGGCACTGAAGGCCCTCTTCAGACGGTCAAAGATGTTGCAGCCACTGTCCCCTTCCCCTGTGAATAGAGACAGTCAGCCAGAGATAAAGGTGATATAGAATACAAGAGATTATGGTTGTTTCATTGAGCTTTTCCTCCAGTTCTCTTTCACAATGCAATAACAGTCAATCACCTGCATAAAGGAGCCTAAATATAGGGTTTAAGACTTGTTACACCACTACCCGCAGCCTTGGCTTATAATTGAAACTTTTCCATTCTTTTTTTTTTCAAATGCTTTGGCTGCCGAGGGGAGATTGGCAGCTCTGAGTGGCCAGCAGATGAAGCGGCTGGCGCGGTAATGAATAGAACGCTGATTGCAGGATCCCCAAGATGCAAATTACCATGCCTGCCACCCCTGACGACCGGCAATTACCGGGCCGCCGCGGCGGACGCCTCGTGCATATTCATTGCACCCGCTGGGCATATTGATCAACAACTTACTTCAAGCAAGAAGCACTGAAATGTATCATGTCACTCTGTCATTACTAAAGAAATACTCTTTCCTTTCCTGTTGTCAAAATTGACACAGTAATATCTGGTAGGACAAGCCCTTTAACTAAGCAAGGAGTATTTATTTTAATCAGGCTCAGGTACAGGCTAATTGCTAATGTGTCACATTGGAAAAGAAGTGACAAAACATGCCATTCATTAAAGACTAGTCTTAATTCAAATATTAATTTCTGCTTGTACTTTACCTAATTAACTGTACTTAAAGTTCACTGCCCCTAACAATGCGTGCAGGTTTAGTTTTTGTCTTTACCTTCACAAACACTTATCAGGCTTTATGCACTTCATTTATGATAAACTAATGTAATACATTTATTTCTTGAATACTTCACATCAAAAACTCTAAATTCATTTTGTTTTAACTGAATACTTAGTATTATTATAGTAATCTTTGTATAAACTGTGTTTAAAGAAAGTATTTTTTTTTCCCATTTTCATGCTGCTCAATATTTAACCATCAACTCTGGACTGCAAGAGACTTTTTAAAAAAAAAAAAAATGAAATCATTCCTGAGGAAATGCACACACACACATACAGTGAGTGCAGACTTCAGAACATGGCATATGAATATGAAAGGGCTTCTTTCAACAACAACGGAAAAACAAGAGTGCTGCCAGCAGTTAATGGGACCAAATGAAGGAAAGCTGAGCAACATCGGATTTTGAGCTCTCTCCCTCAAAACAAACATTCAATGATCACATTAGCGATGGATCACAGAGATATATCATTATTGTATTGTGTGTCTTGTCTGATTTACAGCCTCAGCCTCAGCCATTTTCAGCAATATATATATATATATATATATATATTTTTGGAGAGTTTAAATAAAATTCATTCACACTAGTATCACATGGCCAATGTCAGGTGAGTAGCAATGACTGACCTGCAGGTGAGACATGGGCATTATGACAAGAATCTGGCATTTGAGCCCCTTTTACCATCCACTGTATAAAGTACGTACTCTACCACTTATCAGATATAGTGCGCACAGCACATGGCCACTTCAGCATTTGACTGTGGGACCCAGTACTGAAAACATTAGCCTAGTGGAAACATTTATGGTTACAATTTAACACTGTTCAATCACCAGAAACACGCATGTGTCTGTGCTAATTTGATTACACACAACTTTATTTAAAAATGTCTTGAAAACCTGTTGTTACATCTTTAGCATTTCTATGAATATTTGTTGAAGTATGACTAAATAATTAATTTACAGCATTAAAAAAAACCCTCCTCTGACTATTTTCTAATGTGTTTAATGGTCAAAAAGCCAGTTAATCCTCTACAGAACTGTGTAGGTGTGGATTGGTCAGACCTGTCTGAGAGTGCTGGCAATATTTCCATAACTGTCATCACATTTTAATACAAATATCATTAAATCCTGAGTGGTGTGAAGCAGCATATGTCATCTCTTTTTCCAGCTCCTGTCCTATACTTAATACAAGTGAAGTATCATGTGAAATAAGCAGAAGTGCTCCAACTTTGGCACCAAATTTTATGTCCAATATACAACCTCAACACTCATAGTAAGAAGCTGCTATGGGAATCCTGCAAGACCAGATGCAGATATAAAGCATAAAATATAAATACAGTTCTTGTAGAAACACTTGATATCAAGAAGAAGAGGTAACACCCTTGTTTATAGCAGGTATGGTCACCCACCTGTTCTTCTGTTTTACATTTTCTCTTTCTTCCAGATAAGGGAACAGAGTGATGTCCTGTGCTATATACCAAATTAGATAAAAGCTGCTTGTTTGTTTTTGAGGCCTTCGCAGACACCACAGCACAGGTCTGGAAACGGTGCATAGTATAGTGCATGATCTCTTCACACACAACCATATAAAGGGAAACCACCTCTAAAAAAAAATCGAATTGAAAAAAAAAAAAAAGATTTCAGAGCATTTAAAACTTAGCGAGAAAAAATTCCAAACAAATTCCAAATTCACCAGATTTACATAACTAACTGACACACAGTTAAAAAGGTACTTTTGTGGTGGGACAGTTGCCTGCAATGCCCATTTAGCTGGTGCTGCTGCCTTGGCAGGTGAGCTTGAAATTGGAGCCTCAGCAGTTTAAACCCTCACGCTGGGTGTTTGTGGGAAACATTACAGCTGCCAGGGTGCCACAAAGCATAGCGCTAAACTCACAGAACTTGTACAGTGGTTCAGCTGTCAGCGAGATCAGTTTGTACCGCTAAGCAGCTCCCAAAGGTGCCGCCCTGCCTCCTTCTGTTGCTACTTCCCCAGGTCATGCACAGGATAAAACTGTTCTAAGCCAAGTTTCCCTAAGGTTTAAACACACACACACAGACACACACAAACAGACCTCTTTCCTTTCAACTTTTCATACAGTCACCAGCAATGCATATAGATCTGTATCTTAAATATTGCCAAACCCTTTTGATAAGAATCTACACACACACACAAACAAACACTGAGAGGTCTGATGTGTTTCCGTCACACAAAAGCAACCTGCACTTAGGCGGGTGGGGGGAAGGAAAGCCCAAATGAAGGGAAAAAAACTGATAGTAACAGAAGAAGAAAAGAAAGAGCAAGTGCAGGTGCTGACCTCCAGAGTTGCTCACATATGTTGTTATCTGTGTGTAATTTCTCCACTGCAGATTCCTATCTCCTTATCAGAGAACGGCTGGTGAACTGAGGTCCGCCTATCAAGCAGTGACTTGGGGCCCAAATTACATCAGGGTCTGGAGTAAGGCAGCGCTTAGAGTTCCTTAAATCAGTGGAATAATGAATTCACTTCCATTCGTTACCTCAGATTTAAACTTTTGATGTGGACCTGGTAGAAACAGAGCTGAAAAAGCCTGTAGGCTTTTTTGCATTATGGTAAATTACTGTGAGTAAGGTAGTCGCAGTGTGTCATGGTAATCAATACATCGCTTTATGCATAATTCAGTCAAAGAGAGGTGCATCTCAAGAGTTTGTCACATTTAAGAGACCTCCCCTTTATCCTCTCCTTCTCACACCATGCCTCATTTAAAGTTATGAAACCTAAGGAGTGATACCAGTTTGGACTTTATGGCCAACTCAAAGGGTTTATAATAGAGAGAAATATGATACGTCTGCGATCTTCAGTCAGTCAGATCTTCTTAATAAAGTGTAAATGATTGCATAAACACACGAGTAAAGTTTCAGTGTAGCTAACACAGCCGTCGTTGAATAATAAACTTTCCACTGAAGATATTGACTTTTCATAGTTGGCAAAGTGTCACTAATAACACTGTCGTTTCTGTAATAAAAGGTCAATTATAAATCTGTAACTAAGCTAAAGACCATTCACTATTGAAGCTGGACAACATTTATAGAGTTTTTCGGGGTCACTGCCTATCAGTGCTGCAGTATTCACTGTATCTGTACCCTTTATATTTAGCCTCAGCAGCTTTGGGAGAAAGAGGAAATGGCTGAATCTTATAGGGAAAAGCTCAGCAGCTTTTACCAAGACTTTTGCACATTTAATTTCTGCAGTAAGGTGACGTTTAGCTCAAAACCCATCCGTTGTTATCTAAATTCTCTCTCCACTGAAAACCAATTATCTTTAAATTTGGTGCTTTAGATTTGCCTGTTTTGTTCAGTGAACATCTACCACACATCCAGAGATCTTTTAAGTTTTAGTACTGGATAACATCCATGCCCTTTTTGTGGAATTTTCATCTCATACCCAAATAACTGTAAGGCCAAAATTCATCTATGGGACTTCTTCAGCATGTGACACAAAAACAGCCTAAACATAACTCTAAATGGGACACCGGCTGGCTGGTAAATGTTAAGAAGTCAATATGAGACATGAGTAAACACACAAAAAGAGCATTAAATATTTATCATTATTATTATTAGGAATTTAATAAAAGGTCTAAGATCAGAATCTTTTTCTTCAACTGACACCTGTGTACAAAGCAGATAGTGTAATATTTGTATATACAGTTTAAGGACAAACAGACACAGATAATGCTCAGAGGTTTTCACAAGAGAGTAATGCACTTCACTCGGATTAATCAGTGATTGAACTTTAAACTCTGACTTGAATTACTACAAGCTTTCAATCATCCCACTTCTGCTTGAGAAACGCAGCTCCACATTTTTCTGAACACACACACACAAAAAAAAAAAGCTGAAATAATTTTCAGTCTGACATATTTTCTGGTGCTCAGACTCTGACAGAATGATCATGGCAGGAATGCTGCAAAACTCAGTCTGCTTTGGCTGCTCGGTCATACGTGGCCAAATTTGTCTGTGCGTCTGTATTTGTTTGCCTGTCAGCCAAGCAACATGAAAGCTTGTGAGGCAGCAGCAGAACTGTAACAGGAAGCAATCGCTTCAAGAGCAAAATTATTATTGGGAGGTGACTTTCATGTTCATGACCGAAGCAGCGAGGATGATGCACAGCTTGATGTTCAAGTCATTTGAAGTTAGTTTCATTGTGATGACCTGATCTGTAATCCAAAGAAAGCATTATTTAAATGTTAACAGTAACTTTCCATGGCTGTCACATTTGTGTATTTATTATGACTTTATGTCTGCATGAAGTTGTCAACTTACAGTGCAGCATGTCCCCTAAAATGAAATGCTTATTTCCCCCTAAATATCACACTGATTTCAGTTTAAATTTAATATTCACTTTAATGTTTCGGCATCAAAATGTACCATAAGGTCTTTTTGTCTGTGTGGTTTATTGTATATTAATGTAAGCTGATGATCTGACCAACATGTCCCCGGTACCAGTTTTTTGTGCAGTTTTGGCTGCTGTGGTCACATGATCATTTGTGACAGGGGTCATGTGGGTCAAGTGGGGTCATGAGTAGTATCCTGACATCCTGGCAGTCTAATCACCTGTTTATTTATTTAACAACCAAACTCTGATCGACACTGACTGAAGCAGAGAGAGAGAGAGAGAAAGTGAAAGTAACCGGAGGGGTTGATTAAGGTTCAGCATGACCATGACTGAGCTCATGCTGGGAGACATCTCTCATACCTAATCGTTTGTTATTAATTTTGCTGTGCATCCAAACATTCAGATCCGAAAGTTTACCAAGGTTAAAAAAAAATAAAAATGTAAAGAATTAAAAATAGATTTTGGGGATATGTGCATAAAATTATGCACAGGCCATACTGAAATAATGTTTCACCCAATTTAAATGAGAAACAAATCGAGATAATATATGGAGATAGAAAATACATGTGCGAGGGTTAAAAAGATAGTTTTTGTTGTGAATCTTAATCACAAAATTCCTCAAAAATGACATTTTCCTCTTATTGCATTAAAAACTAAATGTAGACCATCGGCTGGAATAATAAGCCAAGTGCAGTACGTAAGTAAAGCTTGCTGCTGCCCTCTTTTGGAAAGTTCTGGTGCTACTTTTAGTTTAAATTTAGCTTGTATTTACCAGCCTTCACCACACGGTGGAGACACATTACAGGCATAACACGAAAGCTCTCTGACTGGCAGTCTAATGAGAATATTTAGCAGCATTTCTAACTGCAGATGGATTTCAATAATCAAATACAACTTAAGTGCTTACTCTGGCACTAATATCCACTTTGATTTCTCTTTATCCCACTACACAGTCTTACTACATAAAATTACAGCTGCCCTTATTTTACTTATCAAAACTAATGTTTACCCATTCATTTCTTGTTGATTTCATTATTTTTGTTTTTTATTGTTTATTTTGGCCAAAGACTTTGTGACACACGTATACTGACTGTAACTGAGCGGGTCGTTGTCTAATCAGAGGGTCCATGGTTTGATAACCAGCTCTGAACATAAAATTGTTCCAGATGCATCCATCAGCATGACACCACATGTGTGGTGGATGAAGTGTATGAATGGGTGTGTGTGTGTGTGTGTGAATGAGTAAATGTGGTCTGTGTAAAAGGGATAGCATGAGTCTGAAAGCAGAGAGAGTCTTTTAAAAGTATGACTTCAGGTGACATTTTTAGGCTTCATCAGGGTACCATGGGAGTGATATCATTCCTTTGATGATGTTTCTGCTCTGAAATAGGGAGTGGTCAGTGTAGTGTCTTCCTGTTAAGGAGGACACTACACTGGGGGACTTACTAGTTTGTAAAACCAGGAGTGGCATGGCAAAAATAAAAGGTTATAAACAAATGTACCATCAGCTTTTCATTTTTAAAAAATACAACATGCAGGACTGAAAAAATTCGGAATCTATGAGGACGTAATGCAAATAAAGACATTTGCAATGCTGACAGACTCAAGCATTATTTTCATTTGGCTTCAATTTGAATATGATAATATGCAGGAATCACATGCTTCACCCACACATTTTAATATCACCAGCTCCTCTATTTCTGTGGGACTTTGCATGGACAAAGTTCACAGGAGTTGAGAAACGTAAAGAACGACAGTATCAGGGGAGCTGAGTCTCTGTTCTCTCTTTTCACCTGCAGCTCAATGCATCAACTTTAGAGTTACAATTTTAATTTCACTGAAACATTATTCTGTCTTATTATTCAGTGCACAACTTGAATTTTGTCATATCTTTCATTTGCACGTAACTATTATGAGTGAAATACAGAAAGTAATGATATTTTGGCCATTTCCTTAGCCTCTACCATGTTTGTTTTAAAGTGCTTCCACCTTCACTGAGTGACTTTTTGAATATTTTATCTCCAGCTGGGAGAAGGAAGGTCAGATTACAGCAAGATGAGTGAGCACAGGAGGGCTCCAGAGAACCATAGGTGGGGCTCCAAACACCTACGTGCTAGCAGTAAAAGGATGGTGAGAATAATGAGATATTTAATAGCACAGATACATGATAGGGCATGCATTATTGTGATGGTAGGTGGAAGCTGAACAGGACAACAGCTAAGTCTAAGTATGACAGACAAAATGTCTGTTGAGGTGATGCTGGTTAAGAAGTATTAGCATTTAAAGTTACACTAATCAATATGTTTTGTTACCAATTAAAAATGTGTAGTATAAAAGGAATCCATCAGTGTAATCCCTACAGTTCACCTCTGTTCGATGGAGCTTTCCAGCATTGTGGGCATGTTTGAGCTCATTGTTTTGGTTTCACGGTTTTACACCACAACTGTTTCACTCACTGCTTTCCAACCGCAACAGGCTGCACTGTCTACCCAGCACCAGACAGCAGACAGACACAGTCGACCCATTACAAATGTTATCACCCCACTGAATGGCTATTATCATCTATTAGCATCATTCAGCAGGTAACCATGACCACGGAGGACAGCTCTTGTGGTTGTGTGAATAAGTAGATGTACAGTAAAATCTCTTGGTGGCAGACTTTGGGGCTTTCTGTGTGTTGAAAGGGTGTGTTTAGCCAAACCATGGCTTTTCCCAACCATAACCAAGTAGTTTTGGTGTTTACACCTAACCAAACAGCAAGTGAAAACAAAAGTAAGCCGCCAGTTAAAGTGAAAAAAAAAGCCCAAAAGACATATATGGAACTCAAGTCTCTTGAGGGAAAGTCACTGATTTATATGTCACTTAATGCAAATTTTTACTGTGCTTTCAAAGTGGAAACACTCTGATTAAATGTCCTTTCAGCAAAACCGAAGTGCCACAATTACATGAGGTGATACTGAGCTGACTAGTTGGTGGAGACAGCCAGATATTAATATCTCTGGGGGTGATAATAACTGTGATCACTCAGTGAGGTGATTCAAAACAGGTCCAAATTCCAAGACAAAGGAAGGACCACAGTGGATAATTTAGCAGCTAATCCTGATATTTCTTTCCATAAATCCCAAAATAGAGGTAGAAGGAATGGGAATGTTGGCCTTATACTAATCAGCCACAACATTAAAACCACTTGCCTAATATTGTGTGGGTCCCCCTCACACTAGACAAGCAGGGGCTACCATGACAGCTTTGACCTGTCCAGAGTGAGAACTGGGTTGAAATAAACCTTTTTTCCAACACTGATAACCAAGCCTGTCTAACTCAAACCTCTGAAGGCAAACTTCTGATCCCCATGACCCCTGAAGCTGTCCAGACGTATCAGGCACCAAAAGTTGGCAGTAGATCCTGTGTGCTGTGAGGTGGGGCCTCAGTGGTTTTATACTACTTTTTTCCAGTACATCTCACAAATGCTCAATCAGATTGAGGTCTTGGGAATTTTGAGGCCAAGTCAACTCTTTGCTATGTTCTGCAAACCATTCACAGACATTTTTTGCTGTCCAATGAGGAATACTGTTGTTATGAAAGAGTGTACATGGCCTGCTGCAATGTTTAGGTAGATGGTAAAAAGTAACAGCCACAAAGTAACAGTCACATGAATGCCAGAATCCAAGGTTTCCTAGCAGAGCGTTGCCCAGCGCATCACCATCTCTTCACTAGATAAATGACGTATGTGCACCTGCCAGTCACATGAGTTAAAACAAAGCCAAAAACCAAGCCTTCTTCTTCCACTGGTTAGTCCTGATGCACACATGTCCATTAAAGGCATATTGGAAAGGAGTTAGCATAAGCACTTACGACAAGCTGCAATGCACTATGTGTTCTGCTACCTTTCTAACATAGCCTTTTTGTAGTTAGTAACTATTGCAAGACCTGCCATTTTGGAGAAGCTCTGACCCAGAGTCTTTCCATCACAGTCACTGTCAAAGTTGCTCAGATACTTATGCTGCACATTTTTTCTGCTTCAACACAGAAACATTAAGAACTGCCTGTCAGTGGTTTTAATTTTGCACCTGATGCTGTGACTCCAGATGAATCCATGAAGGAGGTCTAAAGCTCCCACACCTACCGCCACCTCCCTACCACCTCACCACCATTGCCCAAAAATGTGTTTTAGCTTGTTGTTACTTCACTTGGTTCTTTCCTCGTGTCTTCTGCTTGACACTAGTTTATCTTAAATCCGAGATTAAATACATCAGAAACTAGCTTGGAAGTAAAACACGATTCAATGTGCAAAGTACAGGTGGAAAATACTGAATTTTAAGAGTGGCTGAATCATTTCAGTGATTGTCTGTGTTGGGGGAAAGGAGTTCCCTTTATTTTAGGAACCATTAAAAAGATTATCATTTGATAAAGATGATTCCTTATACTGTATGGATTAAATCAAGCCTGGAGGTGATCTGTAAGGATTTTTTAAAAATCCAAAGAAAGTTAAAATTGGCTGTGCAGATCCTGGATAAATATTTGGATCAAATAAAATGTTTTTTTTTTTTTTGAGAAATCTGATCTTTGTAGCGCTAGAGGCTCTGTACTTGCCTTCCCACATCATCATCATCATCATAAAAAAAGATCAAATATGATAGCAAAGAATTATTACTGCACCTCAGTAATACAGATGAAGTAGAAAGGTATGCGAGATACACCCTACCTTTCTCAAGACATGCAGGTGGAGTGCACACACCTCCTGTTGAATGTTAGCTCCTCCCACTCTGTGCACACCTGCATATAAGCACACCTGTAGCATCAGCAGCACAGAGCCTCTCACATTCCACTGGATCCTACACTGTCTCTACCTGAAGAAAGTCCTGGTAAGAATATTTTTTTAATATTATTGTTTTTATTTTTGATTTTTTGTAACCAGGCTTCTTTAAAAAAAAAAAAAAAAAGTTAATTATTAATCAGTTATATTGTTTGGTTCTTTATTAAGTTTAATGGCTGTGATTATGGGAAATCAAAATTAAAACTTTTGAATATTTTCTTGAACATTCAAAGTTGTCAGCACACCTGTTAGTCCGCTGATAGGGTGATGATCCCAAAATATGAAATATCCATTTCCTGCTGTACAATGTGCCTCCTTGTATTACAGGAATTCACTCTGAATATTTTCTAGATCATTTTCCCAAGCTCTATCTTTCATCTGAACAAGGACTGTCTGTCTCCTGTTGGGTCCTTTGTAGTGTTGTGGGAACGGTGTTGTGAGGATCAAGTGACAGAGAGACAGAGAGGTTCCCTTGACCGCTAATCTGCCACTGAAACCCTGCGTACAAAAGCAAGCACGAGCGCACACACTCACTCACACACACACACACACGCTTTCATAGACAAAGCTACCCTGTCCTTCACTGTGGTTGACATCCAAACAACAAACATCCTTATGTAAAGCCAAAGAAGTAATGTGAACACCTGTTAAATCACATCAAATGAGCTTAAAAAAAGAGGATAGAAAACATGGACTCTAGTATTAACACATAGTAACATCATTGATCATATCAATCGAAACCGATACAAAACTTCTGAAGCCATGATGCCACCTGTATTCTCCTCTGTTTGCTTCTGTTTTTTATGAATCCTCTATTAGTCTCTTCTTGAATATAAAACACGTCTTATTATCATACGTAAAAAAATATGTGAGAGTGTTCTCAGTCTCAGTGAGAGGCTCTTCTTCAGCCCATTGCTGAACTGTGGTCATTTACATTTAGATTTTATGCTGACTTGAGTTGAATTATATCTGCACAGAGCTGAGACTGACAGCCTGAAGTGTCGCCCGCCATAAAGTCAGTCATCTCTTGATGCAGATGGTTAGGTTGAATAGCCACAAGCCAGCCGCTCATACGCTTGTTGAAAGACTCCTTTCATCATTTTCAGTGGGCGATCAGTGGTCTTGAATATAAGACCCTTCTTGTATTTCCATCAAAGTCTGGAGAAATGCTAGAATAAAGCACATTTGCTTAAGGACCACAAAAGAGCTTTTCTACAACCAGATCTCATGTAACACTAGCTTTAAATGACTGGAAAAGGTCAAACAGTCTGGCTTTTGAAGTTATGAGTGTGTAATTTGAACATTCATCTGCTCTCTTTGGAGAGATGAACCTGTAAGAGACATAACCTCTGTGATTGTGCTCTGGTTTTTATTTCTCAGTTTATGCCTTTCCTCCATCTTGTCCTCATAGTTTAAAGAAGTGTTTGCCCACCACAGCTAAAAGTACCCCAGGGGGTAGCCTACACTGACAGCTAATGTGAAATAACAGAAATTACAGTTTAATTTAAGAGCGAACAGCTTTCAGCAGAAAAGTTAACTAAAAGTAATAGGTAAGCGGTAGAAGTAGAGAGCCAAAATAATTGCACAAATGCTTTAAATAGATAAGTAATGGACAAAAAGAGAAAAAAAAAACTGGTGAAAATTATTAGCTAAAATTATGGCTAAGAGCTGAAACTGTCAGCTAATAGTATGGAAACTACTAAAAAAATATGCATAAGCAGTTAACTTATTAGCTTATAGGATGGATAAACAAATGAACAAAACTTAGCTAAACACACTGGATAAAAGCTTGAAAAGGTTATTTTTGAATAAACAAAGTTGGAAATTATTAGCTAATAGCATAGCTAGCATGGAAATTTTTTAGATAAAAATAATGGCTACAGATTTGAAAGGTGTCATTAAGCATAATAAACAAGCTGTTCAATGTAGAAGTAGTTGAGAAAACAAGGCAGTGTATAGAGGTTTCTCTCGTGACATCCACATTAGACAATATAGCCACCTGTCATGAGGGAAAAACGTCAGTTTCCCAGGTGGTTGCTGGAGGTTGCTGGCTGTCGCTAGGTGAAATTGGTCACGAAGGTCACGCCAAAAACTCCTTGTGATTGCTTTGGTTGCTAACAGATTGCCACAATTGCCTGTAGTTTGCTTGGAAAACTTGACTTGTCTGCAAACACTCACAAACTGCTAGATGAGTGGTAGTATAACTTCAAAAAGTGCAACACAAACTGGAAACAGAGAATGTTTGCCTTTAAAGTAAAAGTTATGCCTCAGTGCCGCAATCAACACATTTCAAAAGGTACAACTTTTACTCTGAAGGCAAGCAGTGGCCCTTTCTGGTTTGTGTTGCACTTTTCATAGATTCACTACTGCTTGGAGACTGGTTGGTGAGTGTTTGCAGACAAGTTCCATGCAAATAACAGGTGACCACATCAATCCTGTTGTGACCAAAGAAATCACAAGGTTTTCATCAACCAGTTGGGAAATACACATCTTTCCCTACTGACTGGTGGTTGCCAGGGGATCACTGACTGGTCTCTAGGACTGTGTGACTAGGGCTTTAGCAATCAATTTCACAGCGACTGCCAGCAACCTCCAGCAGCCACTCGCCAACTGGTCGGGAATACACATTTTTTTCTTGTGACCGCTGTTTACCAGATGGTCGTGGACCCGTCTCTGGGCTTGTGTAACTGGGGCCTTATTCACTCGACCCTTCATTTGTCACATGTCCAAAACGCTGGACAAGTTAATGTCATGTGGTTAGCAGTATATGCGATTAGAAGTCACGTGACTGTAAAATCTTAATAGATATTGTAAGGTAAAAGTCATCCAGATCTAGCTTAAATTATTGAGGTGATAAAGGGGCTATGAGGTGTATCAGGAAGGTTGGGAACCACTGGTTTGAAACATGACATCATTTAACAACCAGTTTCTGTGCCTTGCTCTTTGTGTCTCCACAGCCACCTATCATGGCCTCCAGTATTTCGATGAGAAGTTACTCTATTGGTCGTCAGCCCTCCTTTTCCAGTCGTTCTCTCGTGGACACTGGCCGGGCTCGCTCTCGGGCTTCTGTGTCTTTCGCAGCAGCAAGCCCACTCACCCGTTCAGCTTCTATCAGCCAGGATCTCAATGGGCCAGCCAGCCTTCAAATTAACGGACTGCATGGCAACAGTACCAACGAGAAGGAAGCTATGCAGAGTCTCAACAACCGTCTGGCCAACTACCTGGACAAGGTCTGATAATAACACAGTACTGCACTGTTAGGTTATCAGTGCAGGAAATAGCACAAGCAGTAAGCTGAAAGTCTTTGATCATTAACTGGTGTCCTTCCTTCTCTTTGTCTCCCCCAGGTGCGTTCACTGGAGCGCTCCAATGCTGACCTGGAGATGAAAATTAAGCAGCTGATGTTTGAACGCATTCCCAAAGGTCATGACCTCGATTCCATGATGGCCCAAGCTCATGCTGTTGAACAAGAGGTAGGATGATGGTAAGCTGACCTGTCTTTGCAGCCACAAAGACAGGTCAGCTTAGGTTCTGAGTTTTGAAGATGTGAATCAGCAAAGCTCAAGGTTATGATGACTTTGATGATTTTACATAGACAAAACATTCATGCAAATGTTGGGATGTATTTTAGCAGGAGGTGCATCAGTAGAGTCATCAGAGGCAGAATCTGCTCATACTTTGAGTTAACCAGTACTAAATGGAGCCAAGACAGAGTTAATGATGAATGATGAATTAGTTACAGTTTAATGAAGCTGGAATGTCTTACTAGACACAGATCCAAATGTTCATGTGTCTTTTTTAAGCATTAGAAACTTGTTACTGTTAGTGTAACACTTAACTTCACTTAGTGCGATGAAATGAACATAGTACATCATGAAGATGGACTTTAATGAAGAATATTGAATTTCTGTTACTATTAACCCGTGTTAATGTTTGTCAGGTGAGGAAGAAGACCTTGGAAAATGCTCGTCTCATGCTAGAGATCGATAATGCTAAACTGGCTGCTGATGACTTCAGAATCAAGTGAGCGATTAATGATTACACTACAGTGATGTAAAGCTGTTATCACATGATGACGTAGAGGTAGTTTGGCGTTAACATATCTGCTTCATGCCTCTGCCACTTTTTATTGAAATATTTGATCAATCAACACAAATTGGTTTAAAAAAATGAACATTTTTCACAGTAATGAACCGTTATTTGCAAACAGCTAACATACTGTAAAGTTTTTATTTCATGCAACACAATATATAAATTTAATAAGAATAAATAAAAATTTTGCCTATTAATGGAAAATCTTTGTGTTAGTTTCAGTTTGTATTGTTGTATTAATGAGTTTCAGGCTATTTTCTGTCCTTTGAAAAGACTTCTTGACAGCATAAATATTTCTCACCACTTTGACTAATAAATTTTATGCAAAGTGAAGTCACAGGCAGAATTACATCAATACAAATTTTATCTTTAATTATGAAAAAAATATTTTAAATATTTTCTTCTGTAAACATGTTATTTTATATCCAGTAAAGGCAATTTCTACAGCAATAAAAAAGCAGTTTAGTGTGGAGGTTAACAATAAATCCAGAGATACTGGTATTAACTGTAATATATGCTGCTGCTTCTCTTTTCCAAACTACTAGATGGGAGACTGAAATGGTGATGTGTCAGTCTGTGGAGCGAGACTGTATTGCCCTGAAAAAGGCCAAGACTGACCACGAGCAGATCATCGCCTCTTTGAGGGGAGATCTGGACAGCCTGAAAGAAGAACTTTACTTCCTCAAGAAAAACCATGAGGAGGTTAGTGTGTTTGCCACCATCCCCATGTTCCCATTTTCTTTGCTCACTACTTGACATTTGTGTAGTCTCATTTTCATTTTGGCCCTATCTCTTCTCCAGTGTGCCCTCACAAGCAGTTGTTTGATACCCGCTTGACCCACTTTGGTGGACTCAGTAGGCTTTTTTAGAGCCTGCATAGACAGAAAATGATGTGTAGCTGGGGAGAACGCAGAGATAGGTGGTCCTCTGGTTACTGTAGACAAAAGGGGCAGGTAGATCTGGTTGCTCAAACCTGCTCTTTCTGTGCAGTCAGCTGATACGAGGTGTCCTCTGAGGCAAAGATAAACTTACCCCCTCACATCAAAGGAGGAACTGATCTCGCTCTTACTGAAACAAGACTGTGTAGATCCAGTTAGGTGCCACTTTGAGGCTACTACAAAGAAAATAACAATATGTTTAACATTACAAACTACTTGTGACAAAACATAATGTAACAAAGAAGAGAGAGTGAAAGAAATCCACCAAGCACGCATGAGCAGGAGTGTATGTGTGCAAGTTGAAAGGCCAGGTGTAAGGTGAGCTCTTTTACATTCATCATTTACGAAGAACATCTAAATAATTAAAATGCCACCACATCCTCTTTGCCGCCCTGCGGTGTAGGATTCACAAAGCTCTTCATGGCCCCATATGTTGCCTGTGGAAACCAGTGTTAGTCACATTTAATTAGAAGTGACATTTAATACACAATGCAATTGATAAAAAAAACAAAACAACGTGAGCAATATAACAAATATAACCACCTCTACACCTACAGGAACTTGAGCAGATGAAGTCTCGTATTGCCAGAGATGAGGTGAACGTAGAGGTGGACTCTGCCACCGGGCCGGACCTGGGCACCGTTCTGTCTGAACTGCGTACCCAGTATGAGGGCATTGTGAGGAAGAACAAGGAACAGGCGGAGCAGTGGTACCACAAGAAGGTGTGGGAAGAAATATCTAGTCTAATTTACTGTAATAATGTCAAATGGCCTACACAAAGTCATACAAAGGTCACAGAAATTGTTTCTTTGCCAGCTGGAGACTATGCAGAATGAGGTGAAGGAGAGCAACGAGGCTCTGAGAGGAGCCCAGGGAGAGCTGACCGAGAGGCAGCGCTTCCTGCAGACCCTGGAGGTGGAGCTGGAGAGTCTGCACAAACAGGTGAGCCAGGATACAAAAGCGAGATGAAATGGCATACAGACATGCTGTAGGCTTCCTTGGCGAAAAAGTCAGTATGTAGAAAGAGAATGGGTGAGTTTTTCTCACTGAAGTTAGGAAACTTAAGTTTGTGGAGCAGGTGTGGGTGTGGACTTACTTAACTGCTGTTTTTCCTTTCTGCAGGCAGAAGTCGGACATTCCTTGGATTAAAAATACATTTTGAGTTGTGCAAACAAAGTCTAATGCCCACAAAGCTGTGCAAACACACCTCAGTGTGATTCTAAATTTATGGTTATGAGTATTAACTTTTCACAAAGCCACACTGAATTATGGTGTTGTATTAAAGAGACTTGTTTCATAAGAGATTTGTCAAACAGCAACAGAAAGAAATCCTTACAGACGTTCAGATAAGTTTCGTGTACATTCTTTGTACATTTCCATGCCACCATATCTTAAAGTCTGGGAGAAAAATCATTTTGTTTTTCTTTCTTTTAATCCTGTATTGACAGTAAACATGTTTTGCCATGCAGGGACATATTGGATTCAGTTGCAAAATAGTATGAGGGTGAGTTTAAGTGGTGAGGTGGGTAACCATGTCTGAGCAGCAAATGTTTGCTTTGGGTGCCAAGGACTTGTCAGTTCACAGGTGTTTGTTGATAAGGGTTTGGGAAGCAATTTCAGAACCAGGAGACATTCTTTTTTATTACCAACCAGCCTACTGTACAGCATCATATTACTGAACACTGGTTACAACACAGTCAGCTCAGTAGAGTCACTATTATGGGGAGAATCACAGAATGAATCCAGTGGACATGCCAGTCCTTTAACTTAATACTGATATCATGATTATGAGTAATATCCATGTCAATGTTAGACACAGATATGGGGGGATATTAGGTACATCAGCTTTGTTATTTTGTTCCCTGTCACTCCTCAGATAGCAGCTCTGGAAGGTAACCTGGGTGAAACAGGTCAGAAGTATTCTGCTGAGATGGAGCGGCTGCAGGTCACCCTGAGCCAGCTGGAGGACAGCCTCTCCCAGCTCAGGCTGGACATGCAGCGCACCAAAACCGACTACGAGCAGCTCCTTCGCATCAAGCAGAACCTGGAGATGGAGATCGCCACCTACAGACGCCTGCTGGAGGGAGAGGAATCGTAAGTGTTGCAATAGTCTCAAAGCGAAACTGTAAATTATTACAACTTTGATCTCAGTGTTTTGCCCAGCCCTTTAAAAATAATTCTGAATGTTAATAGGTTTGGCCAGCTAGTAACATGGAAAAGTTACTGAAAAGAAGTTAGATAAGGGCAAAAACACACCTGTCATATTCAGTTGTGCACATTGTTTTCTTGTGGATTATTACCAAGATTATGCTACATTCTCTTTTAGTTTGATGTTAAGTTAAAAATTGGATAATTTGGCTACACTGTTACCTTGATCACAATGCCTGTATGATCATCTTACCAGCAATGTTTCTTAGCCTGCCATCTGGCATCGTTGGGTGTAGCTGTTCTTAGATGTCAGCTGTTACTTTGGTGAGAACATTGTTACAGTAACAGTGTTCTCACCAAAGTGAGAACGTTGAAATATAAATGAAAGCCAACAATGCTATAGACTATACTATATTTAATATAAAACTTAATTGCAAAAAACTATAATGATAGCAAGCAAGTTGTAAGAAACGGAAGTTTTCTTTCAAGGTTTGAGCTTGCTTTGAACTGGGATTCACCTTTCTCTACCCAAGCTTGGCTGATACATACATGTATGTTGTTTATACTGTTACATCAGCACTGTTGCAAGGAATTCTGTGCATTCATAAAGCACATAAGGATATCTGATCTCACTGACATCATACAGAACCAAGAACAGAAAAAAACCCCACTCTGTCTGATACTGAGTGTTTAGATCAGTCTGAAGCCTTATTATGCATATGCTAGCTTCCTTATTTTAGACCATCTTTAAGAGCATCCAGCAAAAAAAAAATAAAATATAGGACATATAAAATATAATAAGTGCCCCTTAAATGGTTGCTTCGAGTGTGTTAATCCTGTTTTCAGGTAATTTAAAGGTAATTCTAACAGGTTTCCTTTCTGCCCACTAGAGTCAAAGAAGTCCCTCCTCCACCAAAAAGTGAGTATTTGGCTCTTAATTTTAACTGATGAAAGAAAGTCAGCAATTATATGTGAAAACACATATAATGACATCCCCACACACTACGACATAATAGTAAAACACAACAGCAATGGCTGTTGCTGCTTTTGTTTATTCTTTTTGAATACCCAAAGAAAACCTTATGTAGTAAAAGCCTTACTGAAAGTGAACTTATGACAAAATGAAGTCAAACAAATGGTTCACATTTGCTTTTTAAACCACTATTGCACAAAAGCAAGACTGTCCATAGATTAAAATGTGACTTTGAGCCAGCATTGTAGCAGGCTGACAGACAGACATATACATATCCTTTACCACACCCAGGAGGCCTAGGACTAATCACAGTTCTGTGAAAATCCAAACAATGCATAAACCACTTATAGCTCAGCTCCTATAGCAACTAATGTGGGTCTGAAAACATTTTTCTCAGTGTGACTGACTGAGTCACCCTGCTGGATTAAGAAACTCAAGGGTGTTTTTAAAATGTTCATCTCTTGTCTCACAACATAAGAACACAAGCACAACACAGACTCAAAGGCTGCGATGTGAGGTGAATAGTAAGAATTACACATTGTCCTTCATGAGAAGCTGCCGAGATGTTACATTTTATTTAGTGCATTTTATACACATGAACGTTTAGTGTGCAGTACTTTTATCTCATATTGCCAAACTCTTTTATTCTCACATTATGAAATGTCTTATCTCAGTTTATCAAATCTATGTTTTCCTGTTAAAACTGATCAAATGTCACTTTAAAACACCTCTTTTCTTTTCTTTGATCCTTTATTCAGTCTCATTAACTTAAACCGCATGCTTACGTTCTCATCTCATCTCTTTTTCACGCAGAGGAGCCTGACGTCCGCACCAGGAAGATTGTGAAGGTGGTGACTCAGACCATGGTCAACGGCAAGGTGGTGGATGAATCCAGTGAGGTGGAGCAGATTGAGGAGTTGAAGAAATAGAACAAGCAAAGAGGCAGCTAAAATTTGAAAATAAATGAAACGCAAAGTAGAAGTTAGAACTTTTTTGCAAAAAAAAGGAGCGAAAGAGGAAAAAAAAAAGAAAGATTAGTGTCCGCCTATTACTCATGAATTGTGAAGCTGAAGCTTCAGCATCACCAGTTTTACAAAAGAGAGCATTTTTGGAGGCATTATAAGTACTGACTATGAATGTCCTGTGTTTCCCATCATCCCAAAAAAATGGTTCAGATGTAACTAAAAAACAAGCTATACTTTGCATGAGTTTCTGAATTTTAGATAGAAATGAATGTGAGAGGAACTGACTAACCACCATTATATATATGACTGTTTTACTAATAAAAGGTAAACAAGATATTTCAGTCCTAGAGTGATAATGTTCACCTTACTTTACTTTACTAAATGCACTGTATGTGTCTCTGCTCCTTTTACAAGAATTTCACTTAATTATCTTTGTTGTTTATTGTTTGCATTCTGAATAAAAAGTCAGAATAAATCCATTGTGTGTCCTACTTCTCTTGTCTGCTGTCAGCTGACATAAGTACCTTGATTTTGGCTTTTGGTCTGAATTGAACAAACAACAACATGCAGTGTCTCACAATCAGCCTAAAAGCTTCATGAGGCTGGGCTTCGGCACAGAGGTGCTTTGAGCATCAGGATGCTAACATGTTCACAATTACTAATAAGTTCATGTCTAATAGGTATCTTTGCAATAGTTAGGTATGGTAGCATGTTAACATTTGGCAGCATTAAACACAAAGTACAGCCATAGATGAAGGGAATCTGTGATGCAGTTGTTTGTTCATAAACCAAAATCAATACATCTCATTTCAAAGGGGTCATAGATGTCTACTCAAAAGTGGGAGCAGTAGTGAGACATTTTATGAAAAACAAAAAGCCAACTCAACAAAGTCAGCAGGAATCCCTGGCATCAACCATCCAAACCAAAGGACAGTGCACAAGAGAGGTGAAGAAGAGAGTGCAGGCAGAGTGGAGCGGGTGGAGACGAGTGTTAGGAGTCATTTGTGACAGAAGGATGGCAGCAAGAGTGAAAGGGAAGGTTTACAAGGTGGTAGTGAGACCTGCTATGATGCAAGGTTTGGAGACAGTGGCACTAACTGGACAGACCTGCAGGTTGCAGAGTTGAAGATATTAAGATTTTTGTTGGGAGTGACCAGGATGTACGGTATTAGGAGTATATCAGAGGGACAGCTCAGGTTGAGCAGTTTGGAGACAAAGCAAGAGAGACAAGGCTGAGAAGGTTTGGAAATGTGCAGAGGAGCGATAGTGGATGGTAGAGGTAGGGTGAGATGGAGGCAGATGAACCTCTGATTCTGCATTTGACTCCACTTTCTGAATTCTTTGACAGCTTCAGCTTTTCATAAACAGAAAATTATATTAAACTAGGATCAAAATCCATGGAAAACCCAGTGAATACAAGGCCGGAATTTTAGACGCACATTACTACTACTTTCCATTTTCACAACAGAACAGACTTTCAATTTTTGTTATATTAAATTCATAAATATTGCTTATTATGAAGACAACTGGTGTAAAGCTTTTGTTTAATTACCATGATGATTTTCTCTAATAAAAGTTCTTTATTCTTTATTTATTTTTATTTTTTATTTTAAAGGAGACCAAAGTATGTTTCAAAAACAAATATTCTTCCATTAAGTTGCTGTTAAGGACACTATACTTACCTAAAAAAAAAAAAACAAACAAACATGGAAAGAAAATGAAATCAGAGGAAAACAGTTGGTTCAGTTGCTAACATGTGAAAGCCACAGTTATTATGTGGGTGGACATGTTTGTTGTCACTGAGGTTAGGTATTGAGAAATATCTCAATAGCACAGAAAACATACTGTAGTTCTTTCATCAAAGACATTTCTGAGGCAACCCCTCTATACTGAGGCAGGAAATAAATAGGCAGAAAATAAAAAATAAGTCATTTTGTGACAGGTGATGTGTTTGTAAGCCTTTCCCATCTGATTTATATGAAGCATATTATCCAGAATGACTGGCACATCTATAGTTCACACAGGTCTAGCAGTTAGTTTGGTTATATAACCTTTATAAGTGAGTTTCAGTATTTTTTTCTCTGCCATGATAATCCCTTAAAAGCCCACCCTGTCATGTCTGTCATTACACGACAACCCAACCGTGACCTCTATCGACTCTGTAACTTAAGGTCACAGCCTTTTTGAGTGGGGTCAGTAAAGGAAACAAAAAAAAACCCCAACAAATTCAAAAGCAAAGATAAACCAAAATGAACTGAGGACAAAAGGAGCCTCCAGTTATGGCAACATTGTCAGCTTGTATATAAGAGTTTATCATCCGTGGGGAAACAACAAAACAATTACAGCAACCGCTTTTACACAGATTCAGCCAAGCAGACTTTTGCAATGTTCAAACATTTTGTTTTAGTGGAAAGGAACATGAGAAATGGAATAGACCAACAAAACACACAATAAGATATCAACAGGCTTCCTGAGATCACATTACAGATATGCTTTCCATAAGTGTTTATAAAAAGTTGTGGTTTTAAAGGCCACAGTACAATAGGAGTGATTTTTTTTTCATTTCATCAGATTCTCTTGCATAGAAAATTGTGTCTTTGTCTGAAGAGAGGGTCTAAATGTGAACCCGACACACTACTGACTCCACACCCTTAGGTTATTCAAGAGTGCCTTGTCCTTGACCTTGACCTTGTCCCTACCCTGAACAAAGAAGAGACAGAGACAGAGAAGAGACAGAGTTGTCAAAACCACCAGCAGATTCACTGTTGGCCAACTCAAAGTGTCATAAAACAATAGAGACAGAAAGTCTGATGAAGCCTGAGTGAAACAGGAGTTAAACATTACACTTAAATAGGAAGACATTAGGAAAAAGAAATAAGAAAGGCAGTGTGTGACGACCCTCTTCACCCTGCCTTCCTTTCTGCCTGTCTGTGTGGCAGTTCCTTTCTGCAGGTATTGGAGAGGATGTGTGGCTTGTTTCCAATCAGCAACACTGGCAGCACCTAGCCCCAGTGTGCCAGTGCTCTACAAAAGCCCTCAGAGCTCAGGTGCTGGGTGGCTCTCTCTCTCAGACACCCTTTAGGATTTTGGTTGCTCCTGTTTATTACAGTACAAAATATAGAGACTCTCCCATAAAATAAGGAAAACTGCGATGGAAACAGGATGAATCATCTCACTCATCTCAGTGGAGAAGACTATCTTAAAGGCTGAGACAGAATACAATTTGTATTCACTTGCAGATTTAGAGACACTGGAACATCATGATGCTGTGTTACAACAATTAAAGGTTTTGTCTCTTAATTCCTGGAACGACCTGCAAAAGTCTTACGTTAACAACTGGAAGCAGTGGCACAAATTTATCTGGCAACCCATGTCAGCAATTATTTAAACAATGAACAACTTTTCTCCAGATTTGGTGAATAAGCTTCAGTTGTATCTGACACTGACAAATACAGAATAAGACGCAGTGAGGGCCTCTATGAAAGAAATTATAATTACACATCAGAAATACCAAAATAATTAACAATCTAAGGCACCCGCATGGCAAAGTGTTGCCCATTTACTTTGACAAACATTTTTCTTTACAATCTGCTTAGTGAGCGATTTGTACTCTGGTAAATATAACAATACAGTTTGTTGTGTTCTGTTTAGTTTTGCAGATTTATGGAGCCCAGTCTGCTAGCAGAGGGTTGCTCATGTTTTGTTGTATATTTTATATGGTGACAGCTGAAGTGCAGAGCAGTTACACTCATTTCTTAAAGATACTTTTCCCCTTCTTTAGTATAGACAGAACCTTAGAGAAAGAGAGAGAGAGAGAGAGAGAGGAGACAAGCAGGTCTTTGGATTAAGCAGTCTGATGGTGTTTCAAAAACACGCACAACTCCAGATTTTCTCTGAGTACAGACAATGTTTGGACAATATTTAAAAGATCTCATCCCAACACCATATTGAAGTAAATTCAGTTATTAGGTCTGATACTTGAAGTCACAAAACTAAAATTAGCTTTCCCCCCCTCTGTATTTGCGTCATGATGGAACCTTTCCAGATGTTTCTCCGAGAAATTTCTACAATTGTTATGCCATGCTCTGTGATACAGACTAGTTTTTCAGCAGAAATGTTTAGCCACAGAGACTTTTAACAGTCATGTGGACCTGCAACATTAAGAAATCTATCTGGAAACCTTTTGCTTGATTTGCTTTGCATTTTGTGATGACATCCAACATCTGCCGGCGAGGTAACAAAAGAGATGTATTATAAATAATTAGCAGCTGTTTAAATAGTTTAAATGACCATTTTAAGACTGCACGTATAAGAAGTATAAAAAGGTATTGTTTACTGTTACTGTGTTGATCATGCCACTCACCCAATAGTTTATCAACAAGGGAGGTAACAGTGAATAAAAAAACTTCATGAACTAGTCAGAAGCCAGTCATGTGTTTATAGAGCTTCAAGCCTATTGTTTAATGTTTGGTGTGATTTAACTGCCCTCTAGTGGACAGATGTCATTGTAGCAATTAACATATAAAGGAAATATTCACAACATACACTCACCCAACACTTTAATAGGTACACCTGTACAAATACTTGTTAATGCAAATATCTAATCAGCAAACCACATGACAGCAGCTCAATGCATTTAGGCATGTAGACATGGTCAAGACAACTTGCTGAAGCATGTTAATGGGGAAGAAAAGTGATTTAAGGGACTTTGAAAGTGACCTGGTTGGTGGTGCCAAACGGGCTATTCAGAGTACTTCAGATACTGCTGATCTACTGGGATTTTCCCACACAACCATCTCTAGGGTTTACAGAAAATAGTCCACAAAAGAGAAAATATCCAGTCAGCGGCAGTTCTCTGGGTGAAAATACCTTGCTGATGTCAGAGATCAGAGGTCAGAGGGGAACGGCCAGACTGCTTCAAGCTGATAGGAAGACAGCAGTAACTCAGATAATCTCTCATTACAACCAAGTTATGTAGAAGAGCACCTCTGAACCCACAACACGTCAAATCTAGAAGCAGATGGGCTAAAGCAGCAGAAGACCACACCTGGTGCAACTCCTGTCAGCTAAGAACAGGAAACTGAGGCTACAGTTCACAAGGGGTCACTGAAATCAGACAAAAGAAGATTGGAAAAATGTTGCCACATCTCATGATGTGGCGACATTCAGATGGTAGTAATTTGACATAAACAATATGAAAACATGCATTGTTTAAACTCCAAAGCCTACCTGAGTATTGTTGCTGACCATGTCCATCCCTTTATGACCACAGTGTAACCATCTTCTGATGGCTGCTTCCAGCAGGATAGCACACCATGTCACAAAGCTCAAATTATCTCAAACTGGTTTCATTAACATGACAAGTTCACTGTACTCAAATGGCCTCTGCAGGCACTAGATCTCAATCCAACAGAGCACCTTTGTCTGTTACTTTAGCCAAGCTTTGGTAGGCTGCAGTATGAAAGATTATACTATATCTTACCTCAAAACTCTGGCAGCTGGCATGAGATTTTAATCCACTTGTATTATTACCTTACTGATCTACATGAAAACATTCTGGGTCTGCAGCAAATATGAGATTTATTGTATTAAAATTATATTCCAAGATTATTACAAAAATGCATACCCTGGGATTGAAGACTTTTGTCACACAGAAGCATACAACACTGTTGGGGTTCAGCGGTTTGCTGGAAACTATTCACTACTTATTCATGTCAAACAATTGATCCTATCAGAGTTAAGCTAGATGACAAATAGACTAATTCTAGTTCAAACTGTCCTGCCAACCATTGTCCTTACTCAGATAATATCCATGATCCCCTGATTCTCTGTCTCTTACTGTTTAATTGACACACTTCAACAAACCTGAGCAAGACCTGGCAGTAAAATATAAGAGACTAAACAGCACTATAGTTTTTCAGCTTGACAAATACCCACACTGTATTATGCCGCTGCTGTCTTACTGTGTAAATACAGTGCTTTCCAGCTTATTGTAGAACATCAAAAGGATCACTCGTCAGCAACAGAAAGCTATAATAGCTATAGAAAGTGCTTCTATCTCTCACTCATTGTTGAATTTAAAGACTTCTTATTTTGACAGCTGTCTTGTTATCCCTTTCTCTTATAGTATTTCTCCAACCTGGTGATGTAACATTACAAAAAGCAGAAGGCACACAGGATCATTTGAGCTTTGTGGTTGTGAGGCCTAACCTGCAAGCATGGAGTCAATTATCTTTGCAGTCCAAACAAGAACACTCCTAATTTGATCCATGACCCTAGAGTGCCCTCAGCTGAGTTAGTATAATAGGACTAAGATCTCAAAACAGTAAGCCCATTACGGCCTGTAGCGTATTGCGTGGGTTTGGCTGCATTTTCTTGGGCTCAGAGAGGATTAGCCACTTACTTTACATGGTCAAAGTGCACTCCATGTTTTCAAGTCAGAACCGCTGACAAATATTCCTTATATTTTTATGATTCAGCGTGCTATTTAACTTCTTATCTATGAATTTCCTTTTTTTTTAATGTTTTTTTTTTTTGAGCAGCATAAAGAAGGACATTTTCCAGACATATTTTGTTTAGAAAAAAAAAAGTTTATTTTAATTTTCACATTCGCACAAGACTCTGCAACACTAACGTTTTCCTTTGACAGACAATGGTTGGATTAGGCAAACAAGAAGCAGTGGGTAAAAAAACAGATGAAGATGATTTTTCACTAACTTCTCCTGATATTCCTTTGCATTTTGCACCTCTATCACTCCCACATGGAGTCTTCCTCTCTCATACACATTCAATCTCTCATTCTCCCTCTTCTTACTATCAAACCACCTAGACTGCAGCTAGCTGGCACACACTTCTGCTCCTCTTTCTGTTAATCTCATTCAGTTTAGCAGGCTTCAGACTGCAGGACAGGCTGGAACTGTCCGGCCATGCAGATGTCTTCCTGCTTCTGACGGACGATGCGCTGGATGGCGGGAGGAAGGCCACGGGGGTTCCTGGAGAAGATGAGGGCATAGCCATCGTCACAGCTGCCATCATCTTTCAGGGTGCGGCAGGCGTAGGTTATGGCATAGTTGTCATAGTCGGTGTCGATCACCCAGTAGTTGTCACCTGAGTGAAAGAAAGGTGGAGTGTGAGGAGGAATGGGGGGATAAAAGAGATATATGAGGAGGGGCAGGTGTGCAGAACCAACCTCCACTGGACAGGTAGCTGGCCAGTCCTTGGTAGTTCATGAACATCTTGCCGGGTGTGGAAGGATCAGTGACAGAGTACTGCGCAGCCATGTCAGCACACACAACCCAGAAACTGCAAAACGATGATACAAACAGGTTAGTATCTTTGCAAAATGTCTTTGTGCACCTTGGAAATTATTTTTACAATGAACAGTATGCATACTGTACAGTTTGTCTAAACAAGGCCTAGCTCATGTGCTTGTTTATTCAAGCCTACATTCCTGTATAAAACCCCTCTCTCTAACCTGCATTTCTTCCTAATCCTTCATAATCCACAGAAAACCCAACTTGCAGCTAATGCTATCCAGAATGTTCTTCTAAAAAGTGTAAGTGTTTATATCTTAAAGCTTTCGTGAGACCACAAGACCTGCGCACCTTTCTTAACCCCTGACCTGTGAAACTGAATGTATCCTTACCGTCCCAGGTCTTATAGACAGTGTTTGTGCCTTACTTCAGAAAGACAGGTGAGGCAAACAAGCCTTCCTACATTTCAAGACAGTTTTCTAATCTTAACACCAGATAATGAGTGTAACAAGGATGCATACAACAACTGTGAGTGCAAAAAATCTGTACCTGGCCATTTAACTTACCCAAACAGAGTAACACGTCCCTTGGTGAAGGCGGTCATGGAGCCATCATCATCGATGGTGTACTCCGCTGAGATGTTGTCCTGCAGAAACAGGCCTTCTGGGTCCTTCTTCTGGAGTGCATACCACTTCCCTGCATACTTCAGTGAAAAGGAAACAGGGAAAACAATGTCAGATTTTTTTTTTTTCATTATCGCTGATCTTTTGTGCATTTTGAACTCACTCACCCTCTTGGGGTCAAAGTCCTCTTTGACCGAGAAGCTGTCAACAACGCAGGAGGCACATAGACAACGTTCAACACAGGACACAAAGACCAGCAGCAGGGCCAGCTTAGAGGATCCCATTCTGTAATGAACATCTATATCAGTGTTTTCACAGTAATCAAAGTTTGGCTACCAGAGGATCTGTGGTATTAGTGCTACTAGGTTAATAATTACTAGGTTACTAGTTACTATAAGGTTGAGTACATAACTTTCATTGATAGAAACCAAAAGATTCTGTAAAGTAGTCCAACAACTCCTGTAGTCTACATTCTAAAATAATAAATCCACCATCAGTGTGTTGTACTATTTAACATGAGATCCAGCCAATCTGATTATTAGTTATCCTGGAGCACTATGGTGCAGTTTAAAAATGTATTCTGTGTTAAATTGTTAATTACATAATGGCCCAGGAAAATGTCATATTAACAATTATATGTGTCCAATTTATCGTATCAGTACCATAAAGTCTCTCACTTCAATAGCTAAACTTGACAGAGCCAAAAGGACATAAAATCCCACACCTTCTGATCATGACAACTCATAGAATTTGAAAGAAATCCCCAAAAAGTAACTAAAAGGCTAATTATCCTCAAATAAATAATCTTTCAGCATCTTACCTGTTTTGGGTTAAGGTAGCAACAAGGATTAAAAATTCAACTTCTGTGCTCGGTCATCCACCAGACTGGGTCTTGTGTCAGACGCTGCCTTTATATACATGCACCACAGACAAGCTTATGACTGATTTTCATTGCTTGAGACTAAATAAGGTGCTTAAATCTAGGGGTAATCTTGTTCGGTTGAAATCCTTACTGTAATCTGGCTTTTACATTCAAACGTGCCCAAGACTTACTATAAAAACAATTAGACCATTACGTAACTAACTGGAAGAGCAGTAAAACAGACACAAGCTGCAAAAAGATGACAAGTGAAATGTGTCTGCATGTACGCAAAATACAATCAGTACAGGAAGCGGCTGATTTTTTTATTGAACTTACTGAAACATTTGCCATTACTAATAAAAATGCTTTTCTGCAATCCAAACAACACAGCCATTACATTTTGTCTGTTTTATCAAAACCAGTGAATCTTTCCTGGGATTCTATGGGAGCTTTGTTAAAGAAAAATGCTAGTTTAGACAATGAAAACAGAGGGTTCTCTTAGCTGACTAATCCTATTAGTAAAAAGACCAAACTCCACACACTCCTCTGCTTTGTTTTCTGATGTGTATCTTATGAAAAGGAAAACATTAACATTGACACACACAGTGCATTGTCTGAGATAACAGAATTGATTTATGTCATGTTTTATTGGCAAGGTGACTGCATTGAAAATGTTATTAATGTTATTTGCCAAATTTGTTGGATTCTGATAAACCTGGAAAAGCATTTTACATGAAAGCCGGTTACAGTGAAGCACTCTTTGCAGACAAAACAATGACATAAAATGGATAAGTTGATGTCTGTTATCATAAGGTGTTTTCATAAGAGTGTTTGTGTTTAAAGCCTCTTCCAGATACAAGTTTATGGCAAAGTACCATACTGGTATGGCACAAATCCATTAGGAACCTACAAGAAAGTTCACTTACATTTACATTTTCATTTTTCATTTTCCTCATCTCTTTCATATTTTCCACCTTTAACCCTTGTGCATGTAAGTCTTATCTATTTTTTTTTTTTTTATTTCCACCAGAAAAACATCCTTGGGTTTAGTCAGTAACAGCTGCAAAACTGTGAGGCAAAAAGAACAACTTGGGACTCTCCTCGTCCTCATCCACAGTGCATTCCAGCAAAAAATATGACATTTTTACAGCTGCCTGATGAAAACTATATAAATAACAACCTTATAGCAGCGATTCAGAAAATGCTGATTTGAGATGTGCAGGTCTGACAGTGAAGGACTGAGGAGTAATTTTTGGATAAGCATGGTTTAATCGACATAAGCTGCACTGTCTCACATCACATGGCAGAGAGAGTAAATAAAAGTGGACTATCTTGTTATCTTATCTTCTTTTGGCTGAACAATCAAGGTGTAATCCTCTAAGAAGTCATTTGTAAACAAGTCCAAAAAAATACAGTTAGATAAGTAAAATAAGAAAATATGTCCCACCCAACAAAAACAATTTTTATTTTAAAGGATTTTGGAAATTTCAGAGAGTTAGCCTCACAAGAGTGTAATTTATCCCACAAGAACATACAGCTATATAGATATTCATTGAATTTACACACAGGCACACATTTCCTGGATTAACCCTGGTCACCTGAGATTACTGCTGGCATTATGCATCATGTAATAACATCCAAAGTTTTCTGTTTTAAAAAGGGTGTTAGTGTATGTTTTTCTTTCTACTTTGTACTTTTTTTGCACTTTGTTGCCAATTGAAATTCTTTAATCTGTTGTATTCTGAAAAATCAAATAATCAGTGTAAACTGGTGCGGCTCTGATAGTAAACAGTCTCTTCAGTGAGGACACAGACAGACAAGTCAATCAAGGCAGCGGATCTATTTTTTCCACTGACTGGAAGAATACAGTTTAATCCTACTTGCAAGAACAGAAATAGATCACTGACAAAAATACAAACGCTACACCTTTTTACATTTTACATTTAAATTCCTCTATGTGAGAAAAAAAAATACATTTGGAGTTTATTATTGTTAGATTTTTACTTAACTTGAAACAAGGTATGGGCAGCTTATTTTTGTGTAGAGGTTATGAAATTGGACACAATAAGATTTGTAGAATTACATGAGAGACTCTCATTATTCTTTTTTCTTTAGTAAATAGGCAACATGTTTAGGTCTTGTGCTAAAAATGTGTTTTTCTGTCCAGAACACAGGATTTTCTTGGTACATATGTCTGAGCTTACTTATTTGAGCACAATCATTTGATCTGACCATCAACTGTAACGGCATGGTGTCTATCTGAGAACCATTGTTGCTAATTTGCTACCATGTATATCAAAGGGACTGGAAACCCCAAAAATAAAGAACAAACTGAAAGTCTGTTAATCACATTTGGCAACACGTATTTTGTAACATAGGTTTAGATAATGATTGTCATTCTGTGCATGCCCACATTCTGTTAACAGCTTTCATGACTACAGGCTCTTAGAGTCTGCTGCCATCATGGTGTACATGCCAGCATTGCAATAGTAAGAAATTAAATATTGGGAGTAAAGACCTGAGTATATAAGTGGGCTAACAGTCTTTGACTTCACATTTTTAAGCTTATTTTAATTTATTTATGTACAAAATTCATTTTCAGAAATCTTACATGTGTGGTTTAAAAATTATTATCTCAACAAATAATGACTTGGTACACATTTTCTCCTGTCAGAATGAATTGTAACAACATTAGTGATCCCATGGGATCCAGAGGCATCATTAGGCCAGATTACTTTGGTTAATGACCAAATACCTGCAAAACAAATGACACTCCTATCACCTTCATATGTACTTTGGTTTGATAATAGTGCCAATGAGCAAACATACTAACAGACTACCAGATGGTGGAGACAGTAAGCATTACTGCTTTTCATTAGTATGTTAAACAATGTGATTATCAATTCACTTCCATTTAGTTCCATTCAAATGGCGCCAATTCACAACTACATTTATTTCACGCCTCTTTATATTAACCCTGGGGCATTATAATCTATATTACTGTCTATGATATCACTATAAATGCTAACATGCTGATTATAGCTATTAGCTAAGTAAAACAAGTAGATTTTATTTACCCCAAAATTGTGGAAAACTATTTTACAAAAAGCTACATATTTCATTTTGGGCTCTTAAGAGGTCAACTGAACACAACTAATGTCAGGCTTCTTCACATGTAAACAAAAGTAACACTGCAAACTATTAGCTCAAAAAGAAGAAGAAGAAAACAACAATAAAAAAAAACAGAATGGAGGGGAACAAGAAGCAACAACAACAGTTAGCACTTGAATTTAACATGAGATGAGAAATACTTTATATATGTCATATTTGGAAGAGTTTTTTGTTACAGCAGTTGAAACGATGATGTAATAATAATAATATGTGGTATGCTATATCTGTCGTTAAGCTGAATCAGTCTGTTAGAACATGAATCAAATCCAAAATAACCACATACCTAACGTAAGTATTATATGAAAATATTTCCTGTAAATAATTCCAGTTGAGCCCCATGAGGTGGCAACACTTGGTATATTCCAATTAGCACTTCCTGTATTTATCAGCACTCCATTCCATCTTTTGCTTAATTGACTCAGCTGCAGGATGGATCCCATCAGCACCAGTAAAACAAAAAATAAATTAATTAATACAAGATAATTTAAAGGTGTTGAATATATGAAAGTTTTCAGAATTCTGACTTTAGTCTCAGAATTCTGAGACTAAAGTCAGAATTCTGAGACTAAAGACAGAATTCTGCGAGAAAAGTCAGATTTCTGAGAAAAAAATTCAGAATTCTGAGAAAAAATTCAGAATTCCACCAGAATTCTGACTTTGATCTCGGAATTATGAGAAAAAAGTCTGAATGCTGAGAAAAAATACAGAATTCTGAGAAAAAATACAGAATTCTGAATTCTGACTTTAATCTCGGAATTCTGAGAAAAAAAATCTGAATTCTGAGAAAAAAATACAGAATTCTGAGATTAAAGTCAGAAATCCAAAAAAAAAAATTTTTTTTAAAGTTATGTACCCCATTTTTTTCCCCCAGTGCTCCTAATCCTTTTCCATAGTAACTGATTCCTGTTTAGATGATACCATGGAATAACACAGATGACACAACAACTTATCAGACAGACCAACCTAAATCAATACACCCCTCCTGTCCCCTATCACTCTAAGTCACGCACACATAAGTGTGCACACACACACGCAGGACCTGCTGCAATCTATTATAGTGGAAGGAGATTATGTATTTGACCTTTTGTTTAAGGTGTTTATGAAACCTTATTATAGATTATAGACAGGGCCTCCCTGCTCTGAATGAAAGGATTAATTTTCCCACAGAAGCACAGAGCATCTCTTTTTCCACTGTCCATATGTGCATTGCAGGTTTAAAGACTGAACGGCAGAGAGTTTGGGTGCTAAGCTCATCAGGCAGAGTGCTAACTAAATAGGACAAGAGGAGGTCTTGATTAATAAGGAACTAAAGAGTTTGTATAGGTAGACCTGCGAGAGAGAGAGAGAGGGACAGAGAGATAGATATGGCGTACTGTAGAAAATACATATAACAGCATGCATGTAAAAACGTATATCTTATAATTTTGTACATTTGATATATATATATATTTTTTTATAATTCAGATTTAATAATGCAACAAATTTTGCAGCAATTTTTTCAGACAGAAAGGTTTCTGCAAATTGACTCCTCCCTCTAGTGCAGAAATCCGAAGACAACAATTTTTAGCATAAAAATGATCCCATATATTTTACTGTTATTATTTTTAATTAATGTAAGGCTTGAATGTCTAATAATAGCCTCGGCTAATTAAACTTTTTTTCCTGTTTTTTTCCTGTCTGTGTGGCTTATTAGTTGGTTTTCATTATGTATCCATCTACAGTATATATTGGTATTTACAGACAGCAGTGGTCTGTGTGTATCTGTTGTACCCGTCAGTTTTCTTTCTGGCTAAATGTTCATAGGTACTGTGCCGAAGAGCTGAAAGACTTTAAAACAGCTTTAAAAAAAAAAAAAAAATTTTAATAATGAAATAGTATTTGTTTGATTGGAACAAGAGAGGGAATAGATATGAACAAAAAACAAACAAAAAAAATATAGATGTTATTTTGGCTCTGTAATTTAAAAAACTGTGCATCATTTATTTTGCTCCTTAGCCTTTAGGCCTACAACTTGACCTCAAAATGCCTGTAACAAATGCTTAAATTTAATAAACTCCACCCATCTCAATGAAATAGTACAATCCAGATAGAGGAGTGAGTTCCTGCCCAGAAATAAAGAAGGCATAAAATGCTGCTTTTTCTTTTGGTGGTTTTCAAACCTTTTGTGTTATGCCCCCTCAGAAGTTAATGCTCCTCCATCCCTCTTTTTTTGGAAATGAATAATTAACAATTAAAAAGGATCAAAGTGGAATTGTAGTTAAGTGTAGGTCAGCACAATAACATCAGAGAACACTTTTTTTGTTTATTTTGCCTAAAAAATATATTCTTTAAATATTGTTTCACTCCATATTTTCCCTGGTCATTCCTGCAGTTTAAGAACCTCTGTGCTTTATAAGCTTTCATAAGACTTACTCACAAGATATAAGAGTGCACATTTTACTTTCAGTACATTACTAAACACAGTTTTGGTGGCCTATGGTTTACATTTACTAAATGTACTGAAGCACAATGGAGGCTGGATCCTTTGGCCTATATATCCCTTACTACATGATCAGCTGATGAGTTTAGTATAGGCAGATCCCTGCTAACCTTCAGCACTATCTGCTGATGACAGAGGGATTGTTTGGATTCAGCCCTCTGCCTTCTCCTCAGGGCTCTCCCTCTCTCAGTCCGCTTATCCCACTAACAAGAGGGGATTCATTTTTTTTTCTGCATTTGAATGTGTCCACTTCTGTTTTCCCCCTTTCTGTGTAATATCTGGGTAAGATTTCATTCTTTGGAGGTAAAGCTTAGAAAGTAGTCACTATGCAAGTGTTGCTTTTCTTATTTTACCTTTTGCTTCTAGGTGGGGAAGTTGGAGGTCGCTTCTTTAGAGCACCGTTGGACCTAGTGGGAGCTCGATTGCTGAGCTGAAGAGGGAAAAGACAGGGACAATTGGAAGAGGAGAAGGAAGAAGGAACCATGGGCGTGCAAAAGGAAGACGTGGAAAAGTTCCTGAGAGAGAACCCTGATTTTGCTAAACAGTACTTTGCCAAAAAGAAGAATCCTTCCATCATATCGAAGGTTTCAGGACTCCCAGAGAAGCAGATCGACTTCAGCCTGTTTCAGGAGCTCAGTCAGGTAAACCACAATTTTTAAAATCTTTTGTTTATTGGCAAGTAGTTTATCTTTTTTATGGTTTAATATCTTGTTTAAATTAGTCCAAGTCAAGCTATTCCTCTGAAATTATTTAATGAAATTATTATTTTTCTGTCTTTTCCAAGGTTGAAGAAAGCAAAATCATGTATGACCTGATCAAAGACATGCAAGAGAACATCAACATGGAAAAGGTGGTTTTCAAGATCCTGAAGAGAATCAGCGCGCTCATCCATGCTGATCGCTGCAGTTTGTTCATGTACCGTCAGCGGAATGGCGTGGGAGAGCTCGCCACGCGGCTCTTCAACGTGAACAAAGATTCACAGTTGGATGACTGTATTGTGCCACCAGACTCTGAGATCGTGTATCCCCTGGACATGGGAATAGTTGGCAATGTGGCCCTGACCAAGAAGACTGTTAATGTGAAAGATGTCAAAGAGGTAAGGGCGAGGGAGGGTTAATTAATTAGAGGGAAAGAATGCACCAGTGAATGGTCCTCCCAAGCTTAGATGAGGAATCTGTCTTGCAAGGTGTGATTCATGATATTAGATTACCACCAGGTGACACACAGTGGCTAAAACTAAAATCAGAAATCAGTTGTAAATAAATAATAATCAAACCCCAAACTGATATTCTCACTCATATCCTCCCCACTGGAAGTGTAGAAGAACAGATGTAGTTAAATGTAATGACATGTTACCCATGAACAAGCACTGATAGGTCACACATGAAAAAGGCAACACTCCCATGGGACTCATGATAACTGAAATGTTTGTATCATATAAGAAAAAAATAAGGATCTTATAAGAATATTTTGCTGGCAATGGCTGGAAACATCACTGACCTATAGCTAAATGTTCACAATGATGCACCATAGCAAGATGTGAGAAACTACACTCATAACTATTCTAATACAAATTATGCAATCTAGAAACCACACCATTATGTTCCTGTGGAGATAATTTGTAGGATGGTTATCGACAGTCTGCAGGTGTAGGAGGACTGGGGTCCTTCTAAAAAGATTTTGTGTAGTGGTGACACAACGAAAGCTGGGGTATGCATCAACTCTTTGGCTTATAAAGTAAAAACAACTTAATATTTATGAGTATGTTTTCATGAATATGTGCGTACATAACATGGCCAAACCCTACTGGTTTTAGGAGAGTAGAAGAAAGGTTAGTAACTCATATCTACACTTGACCATGTGAAGGTGTAAATCCCCTTGTCAGACATAATCCATTTATTTTCAGATCCCATCAGCCTCTGCTCTAGCTGTGGATTAGCTGTCTCTGGCATTTAGTCAGCAGGAATCTAAAACAGATCACTTCACTTTGATAGATATGTCCATAGCTTGCCTTTAAATCCTTGTATATACCTTTATATGATGATTTTAATGGAACAGGAATTTGCATCATGCATTTTTTGGACACCAAACATCTTGTGTCCATTAAAATAAACACTGTAGTTTCATAATGAAATCAAACTGACAATCAAACAGCTACAATACAGCTGTGGGATTTTGGGACATTTGGTGCATTCTTCAGAGACAGTTACCTACATATCTGTTACTTATAATGCATTATAGACTGTCTTTGTTCTCTAATAAAGCAACTCTTGACTCCTCCGGCACTCTACTGTACACAAAAAAGCTATTCATATAGTCTATGCCACAGTGTCAAGTTAGAGTATATGCACATTAACTGTACAGTATGTTAATTAGTACAGTGTACTGCATTAAAAAATAACAACAATCTTCAATCTTCAAAACTATAATCTTGAATGACTTTTTCTTGCCATCTATACAGTAATGGTAACGAAAGCATTTGCAGTGTAGCATTAATAATGTTTTCTGGTGAGCACACTTCTCTGTGTACTTAAGGCATCTTTTCTGCACTTTAGAACCAGTACTTCAGCTCATTCGTTGACGAACTCACAGACTACGAGACCAGGAATATTCTGGCTACACCCATCCTCAACGGCAAAGACATGGTGGCAGTGATCATGGCTCTGAACAAGACCACAGGACCATATTTCACTGCCGAAGATGAAGATGTGAGTCCAAAACACAAAAGTATACATGCGCAAACCACTCACAGTTTAAACTATTGTGTACAGTAAACAATGTGTTTCTGCTTTTTACTCAGAGGTAAAGGCAGTCAGATTTGGACAGTGAGGCTTTTAGGTGTTAAGAGTATATCCCTTGTGATGATAATTAAAGATAGTAAATGTAATATTACAGGGGGTCAACAGTATGCTTTATATATGTCACGTCATTAATCCTAGTTAGGGATAACCTGCCTTTCTCTTGAAAATAAGCCTGAGCTGAATGGACTGAAAGCCACAGCAGGCTAATGTAGGTAACATTTAGATACACAAAACATGCTGCATATTATCTGAATAATAGCAGAATTAAGATTTTTTTTTTATGCCATATACTTTACAAGAAAATATCTTATTTCATGGAGCAAAGATTTGTGTATCAAAACATTTCAACACGGCTGAAATGCCGCATTTATATATGCACAATCACGAGGAAGAGCAGAAAGGTGTTATGTTGTAGGATAGTGTTATGGGGAGCTTTACTGAGCACTCGGCTTTTAAAAGGCATAATATTTAATGTTGCTGATTACATGTTATTTTATCATCTTCACCTCAACACATAGCATGCCTTTCATTTATGTTTTTTTTGCATCACAAATTTTGTTTTGACAAATATTTTATGTCATTTTGTCCCCCGTTTATCTTTGCAGCTTTTTTTGAAGTATCTCAAAATTGCCACTTTGAACTTGAAGATCTACCACCTGAGTTACCTCCACAACTGTGAGACACGTAAAGGACAGGTACAGGATTTCCAATATACTGTATTTGGTGTAAATACAGAACTATAACTGCAGTATTACTGCACTCACAGTGTATGAACCTAATTTTTCACACTTCCTTGATTTATGTTTCTCATATCTCCTAGCTGCTGCTATGGTCGGCCAACAAGGTATTTGAAGAGCTGACAGACATTGAGCGACAGTTTCACAAAGCCTTGTACACAGTCCGAGCCTACCTCAACTGTGACCGCTACTCTGTCGGTTTACTAGACATGACGAAGGAAAAGGTATGGTGTCTTTCTGGATCTTTGTGTGTGTTAAAGCACATTTTTGTACTTGGAAATTTATCACAGTGAAGTTACTGACTTTTTCTCTGCATTTCATCTCTCTGCTTCCAGGAGTTCTTCGACATCTGGCCAGTGTTGATGGGAGAGCAGCCACCTTACTCTGGCCCTGTAACTCCCGATGGCAGGGTACAATCTTTTATTTAATTTATCTAACATTATGTCTACATACTTGACTTTCCTTTTGGCCTATTTCCTCTCTCGCTAAACTCTGTGTTTTATTTTTATTTTAGGAGGTAAACTTCTACAAAGTGATTGATTACATTTTACATGGAAAAGAAGACATCAAAGTCATACCGTAAGTGAAGTATTTATTCCTTGAGTAGTCATGGATTAATATGGCAACAGCATGTGGAAAATTCAGTTTAAAAATTAAGAGGTTAAACAACCTTAGTGATTTAATCAGAGCAGTCAGTAGCCCAGATCACATCTGTTCACTTATTGCCTGTCTGTGTGTGTTACAGCAATCCTCCTGCAGACCATTGGGCTTTGAGTAGTGGCCTACCTACTTATGTTGCTGAGAGCGGTTTTGTGAGTTTCTTTTTAATTCATTGCTACAAGCTGTTGAACCAGTTTAACCTAATTAATATTTCTGCACAGCATCCAAACTGATCAGGTTGATTTTTTTTCTTTCTCCTAGATTTGTAACATTATGAATGCAAGTGCCGATGAGACGTTTGATTTTCAGGTAAGAGATTGTAAACATCACCGTCTAGAAAGGAAGTTACTTTATTAAAAGACAGTGTCTAGCAACCTCCGGGGGTCCTTGACCCATAGCCAAGGGGTGCTGTATCTTTAAGTCAATTCAATTCAATTTTAATTATATAGCACCAAATCACAACAGCAGTCGCCTCAAGGCGCTTTATATTGTAGGGTCTTTACCCTACAATAGAGAGAAAACTCTAACAATCAGACGACCCTCTATGAGCAAGCACTTGGTGATAGTGGGAAGGAAAAACCCCCTCTTAACAGGAAGAAACCTCCAGCAGAACCAGGCTCAGGGAGGGGCAGCCATCTGCAGCGACCAGTTGGGGGTGAGGTGAAACGGAAGCGAGCAGAGGGAGACAGGAGACGGAGGAGACGGAGATACACTATGGGAGAGAGACAGAGTTTAATAACAACTAATGATTAAATGCAATAGTGGTGTATAAACACGTGGAAAGAGAAAATGGATATGAAAAAATTCATATCTAGATGGAGATCATTGATGCATGTGAAAGCATATGAAAAGCCTATGAAAGGTGTCTATTATTCACATCCATGTTATCTAACAGAAACGCTTATATGATTGTGACACATCAGTTTGTCACAAAATCCCTCACTTCACTCAGGTTTCAACAGACCTGTCCTGCTGCTTCCTGGCTTATTAACCAGGTAACTTATCATCAGATTGTTCTAGGACCAAACTGGCTAAATGGAGAAAATACACAGACAGTCATCTTGAGCTTGGTTTTCTCGAGAACAGTGACAAAAGACTTACATCATGTCTTCAAGCGCAAGCGAACAAAGCCATGAAACCAGCCAAGATTATTTATGGGAAAAATAACATGATTAAAATCAAATGTGTTTCTGTTAATTGCTGTAAAAGAAGCCTGAAGTATTTAGGCTGAAATGTTTGTGACTTTATAGTTCCAATGTCATCAAAGAGTACAAATGGTACATTCTTAAATGGTGTTAGGCCATGCAACACGTTCTCCTTGTAAGAGGTTCCTGGACCCAAAAACTTAAAGAACCTCTGTCATATAGGCATGCAGCATGAGACATGCTTGTTTTTTTTTCTATGCTGCAGAAAGAGCCACTGGACAGCAGTGGTTGGACCATAAAAAATGTTCTCTCGCTGCCAATTGTCAACAAAAAGGAAGAGATAGTCGGTGTGGCCACATTTTACAACAGAAAAGATGGAAAGCCTTTTGATGACCAGGATGAACAGCTCATGGAGGTAATATTAATCTCTCATATGTAACAACAAATTATCACATAAATGCTTTTGTCCAAAGAAAGTAAAGATCCAACAGTGTAATCTGGTAAGATAAAGTTTTAAATCTGTTCTATAGTTGTGAGTGAAGTCCATTTCTGATATGATATGTGGTGAGTACTGTACATGTCATGTTGATCCTGATCTTTTGTTCCTGTCTCTCAGGCTTTGACCCAGTTCCTGGGATGGTCAGCTTTGAACACAGACACTTACGACAAGATGAACAAGCTCGAGAACCGTAAAGACATCGCTCAGGACATGGTGCTCTACCACGTCAAATGTCGAGATGATGAGATTCAGAACATCCTGGTCGGTCCTGTTTTACTGTACATTTCCCCACCTGTTAACTGATTGTAAACACTGGAGTTTTTAGATGAGTGTCTACATCCAGGTTTCCAAGGAGAGGTTTTCAGCCTCACCTCATCATGCCTCACCAAAAGACATTACAAACAGCCAAAAACATTACGGGACATTAAGCTTGTTGAGCTTAATGTTTTTATATTTTCTCTTCGGAGTGACTGTTTCACTTTGGTGGAATTACTACCTTTCTACTTCTTGTGGATTCCTCAGTTCAAAGCTATAATATAAATGGTTTTGTCATTTCTCCCAGAACACCAGAGAGGTCTACGACTGTGAACCCAGAGACTGTGAAGAAGATGAACTCCTAGTTATCCTGGTAAATTTAACTTGTATGCTGTAGTGTCCACAGCACATTAATTTGTCCCTTAATATGGCTTAAGCTGGTGAATAGATTTGACTTTTTTCACATTTTCTCAGTGACTCTACAGCTATGACAAAAAGTGTTGTGAGAACTGTCCAACTATCAGTGCCATGCAGGTGCTGTTTACCTTTTTAAAATATAGATATACTTTCCTCTACCTTTTTTTTTCATTCATTTCCCTCACAGAAAAAAGATCTTCCTCCGATGATTAAGAAGTTTGAGATCTATGAGTTCCGCTTTTCGGATTTTAACTGCACAGAGCTGGAGCTGGTGAAGTGTGGGATCCAGATGTACTACGAAGTCGGAGTGGTCAAGAAGTTCCAGATCCCTCAAGAGGTAATGTGGATAAACACAAGTATGCATTTGTATCTGTGAACCTTTTGGTGCTGTCTTGATTTAATGATTTGCTGCTCTCCTGTCAGGTGCTGGTCCGTTTCATGTATTCAGTCAGTAAAGGGTACAGAAGAATCACCTACCACAACTGGCGTCACGGCTTCAACGTGGGACAGACGATGTTTACGCTATTAACGGTATTACTTTGTGTATTTTATTAGCCTCCATTTACCTCAATTTAAATTTACAACTTTATACAAGAGAGTGAAAATATTTTAGTCTTTGTTGCAGTCTACCATGTTGTAGGTGTTGTGCATTTTCTATTTTTGAAACACATTGTGTGTGTCTTTGTGTGCCCAGACAGGAATGCTGAAGCGATACTACACTGACTTGGAGGTAATGGCCATGATAACTGCAGGATTCCTCCATGATATTGATCACAGAGGGACAAATAACTTGTACCAGGTCAAGTAAGTGCTTATGGGAAAACTACTTAAACTTTGCAGCATTATATAGCAGCAACACCCATTTTTCTCACCAGTGCTGTAATATTGCTAACGATTACTTTATCTGTGTTACTTCTGTATCATTAAGCTGTGTGTGCACACACTGCATTCAAAGTAGAGCCCAGCTGACAAGGGAGAACGATAGGGTGATTACTTATTAACTTTCCAGCAATGTATTTCACAAACTACTCAGCAACATACCCTGAAAAGGTAGAGTTACTATCTGCTCAGCTTCGATGCTACTCTGCTGCATGTGCTGCAGACTGTACTGAAATGACTGCAAACAGTGAATTCTAAGCTGCTCTATTGGACAAATTATGTAATGACACTATTTCTGAATTACCCCAACCAATCAGCTTGTAAACAGAAACTGTCATTCATCATCACACATTTGATGAACCATAGTTACATCTTTTTTTGTCTGGTGATATAGTTGAAAGGACATGCTGATTCAAAGCAGTCATTGCTAATTATGCATTCATGTGTAGCTCAGAATGAATATTAAACTAAGCAATCTTAAAAGTTCGAGGCTTTAAATTACATTCATATTGGCATGCTGCTACCTCATATATACCAACTCTTATGATAACTGATATCAGTCCCATGTTAAATCCCGCTGGTATCTGAGGACTTTTATTTACATTCGACAGATCTGGTAACCCTCTGGCCAAGTTACACGGATCCTCCATCTTGGAACGGCACCATCTAGAGTTTGGAAAGTTCCTCTTGGCCGACGAGGTAAGAAAGAAGATGCTAATGAGAAAATACCTTAAGTTACTTGTATTTTTCATTGACTCACTAGTGATACGTCTGTACTCCTCTCCTGTGCAGTCACTGAATATCTACCAGAACCTTAACAGGCGACAGGTGGACCATGTGATTCATCTCATGGACATCGCCATCATCGCCACTGACTTGGCTCTTTATTTCAAGTCAGTACAATTTCTCATTTGACTGGCCTGCCTCCCTTATCAGTGCCTGTTTTTCTTCTTATACTGTCAAAATACATGAAACAGAGAGAGAAACAATAAAATGATTCTTGTCCTCAAAACTTTCCAGGAAGAGAACCATGTTCCAAAAGATTGTGGACCTCTCACACACGTATGAGGACGAAAAGAAATGGGTCGACTTCATGTCGCTGGAAACAACCAGAAAAGAAATTGTCATGTGAGTGCAGCTAACACGCACAGTGTCATTTGCTCCTGTATATTTCTCTGAGCCTTCAAATTGTTTTCCATTTCAGGGCCATGATGATGACCGCGTGTGACTTGTCCGCTATCACAAAGCCTTGGGAAGTGCAGAGCAAGGTGAGAAGAATGTGAATTCACAAATTAGTAAAATAGTGATTTTGATATTATTTTATAGCATAACTGTGTTTGTGTGTCTCTCAGGTTGCCTTGTCTGTGGCAGCAGAGTTTTGGGAGCAGGGTGACTTGGAGAGGACAGTACTGGAACAACAACCCATTGTGAGTTTATACATTGCTGAAGTGAACGTGTATTTGTGCTCACAAAAAATAGGACTTATTCGTTTACTATTTAAATATTATATAATTTTATTATTGTCCAGTGCCATATTTCCTAATGAGCATATCCAGTAGCAGTGGTGTAAAAGCTGGTTATAAATCTGTTAAAGATTCTTAAAGGTCAGAATAAAGTTGCAGCCTCTCTTAGGCAGACCACAACCAGACACATGTCAATTTAGTCATCACACTCATTACGTAGCTTAGCTGAACCTCATCTGAGGAAAGGTGAACTACTCAGTAGAGGAAACGAAGGACGATATAAGACAAGTTTGAAGTAACAAAATCTAAATTTGTTCAGATAGAGTGCAGGTGACTTCAGTGTAAAAAAATGTTGCTGTAACAAGTGCTGCTTAAAAACACTGTAGTGCAGCTGTACTAATAATGGAGACTACTGTTGCTATCTGAAACCAGAAGCATGCAATTAGACAGAGACTTGCACTGATTTCATTAAATACTTATATGACAGTCCTGAATGCTGCAAATGTTTGTTCTTCCCACCAGCCCATGATGGACAGGAACAAGGCAGCAGAGCTTCCAAAGCTACAGTGTGGTTTCATTGACTTTGTCTGCATGTTTGTCTACAAGGTAATGTTAATTATTGCACTTTTACTCACAGAAAATGAGTGCTGCATGGCTCCTATCAGTACCACCAGATCATTTAATTCTTTCTCTTTTATTTTTCTCGAGTATCACCAGCTCCCCTCATTTATACTGCTCCATATTCATCTCTCTTCTTATTTGCCTTTTATCTTCTCAGGAGTTTTCTCGCTTCCACCCACAAATCCAGCCCATGCTGGATGGCATCACAAACAACAGGAATCAGTGGAATGCCAAAAAAGAAGAGTATGAGGCTAAACTCAAAGCCATAGAAGAAGCGAAAGCTGCTAAAGAGGCAGCAGCAGCCAGTAAAGGTACAGTGTTTCTTTAGAATAATCACAACACTACAATGAATGTTTAAAATGTTGCTTGTTGTTGTTTTTATCATCAGTGCTTGACTCAGACTGACTGACTGAACACTGAACCCTTGTAAACACTAACATGCAATGCTTTGCAAATCATTAAATAATTTGAAAGCAGTACAGAGACAACATATGATGAGAACAATATGTTTCTAAAAAGTTGGTATGAGGACATCTTTACCAATGTGTTGCATCACTTTTTGTTTAAAAACACCTTTAAAGTATTTGGCAACTGAGGAGACCAGTTAGTCTTGTTTTGTGTCCAGTTAGGTAATTGATAGCATGTTTTATACGTGCAGAATTCCCACGAAAAAAAAAGGAAAAAATAAAAAACTCTGGATAGCAGCATACAACGTTGCAAAACTTGCATGTATCGTTCAGCACTAATGGGGCCTTCATTAGATGTGCAAGTTACTCATACCTTGTGTACTAATGCATCTCCAAATGGCTATTGAGCTGCATGCTGATGATAAGCCAGATGGTCTTCTTTAGCATCTTCAAAAATGCAGCTTCCGGAAATAATGTCAAATTTCGATTGATCAGGCCACATGGAGTTTTCCACTTTCATCCACCTCAGTTTATCTTAAATGAGAAGGTGCTGGTGTTTTCTTTTTGGGCACAATAGAATTTTAACATTGTGGATACAGCCACCAACTGTGCTCACAGGTAGAGGTTTTTAGATGAGGTTAATGGGCCCCTGCAGTAATTTGATGGTGGTTAATTGGTCTCCATTTTCATTTCTGAAAGACTCAGCCTCTCTGAGGCCTCTTGTTTTTATACCTAATCATGTCAGTGACTTGTTGCCACTTCAGAGTTGAGATGTCCCACCAGGTTTTTTTTTTGTTGTTAGTTTTACTTTTCTAGTCTTTGTTTGCCATCAATCCAACTTTTTTGAAATGTGATGCCTACATTTATTATAAATTAACTACACGGTTTAACTGATTGCATTGTATTGGATTGGATTTATATATTAAAATTAGCCGCAGCACAAGTGATGATCATTTGGTCTTCGGTGCTTTAATTGTACACTGACTCTTCTGTTGAATATTTAAATGTTTAACAGCAGCTGCAAACAATCCCAGTGGTGGGTCGGGCTCCAAGACCTGCTCCGTATGCTAAATGACCAAAGAACTGTTTACCTCACTGGGGTCTACACAGACGCTCCTGACAGACGGAGTTCAGAATTATCTGAGAACCACAGGCAGTCAAGCAGTCTCACCGCAACGGAAAAAAAAAAAGTCATGAAGTCAGGAAGACGGATACATGAATGCATGGCCCTGTAGAACCTCTTCAGAAAAGTGGTTCCAATCAGAAAAGAAAAACCTGAACATGGAGAGATCTTCATCAAGATTTATCTTTAAGAGACACTGACCAGGTGAGCCAAAAATTAGTTCAGATCAAGGCAAGTCTGTCCACATCTTGGTAAGACATAACTGAGGAACAGAAACCAAAAATCAACACAACCACATGATCACATTTGAGGCAAACTTGCCGCTCCCTGTCTTAAAATCATTGTAGTTGTATGACTCAAGAGTGATTTTTGCACTTCAGGTTTCTCTCATCTTAAAAAGTTTGATCATATTTTAGGGATTGTGTTAGTGACAATGTGTGTGTGTGTGTGTGTACTGTATGCATGTGCTTGTCGTGAGTCATGTTTCTCAAATGTACAGGTGACCACAACTTTTATATATATATTTTTTTTCCACTTTCTTACAACTATTTATTTACCCAGAAAGCATCTCAGGAAGACACAACCTTCATCTGTGTAGTAAATAATAATCCTGTACAGAATGTGAGTGCAGTGTTAATTTTTTTATGCTCAGGCCTCTATAGGCCGTTTAAAATATTTGGAGCTTTATTTTTCCACGTATTTATTATTGTAGTATTTTAGTTTTCACAGAACATAGACAGTGGCTACATTGGAATATCACCTTTTGCTCATATTCCAAAAGTAATCCAATGTTGAGTCCTTCCAGTCACTTACTATTTACAAATGAGAGTCTGTTTACTTTGTCTGCAGAGAGCCAAAGGTAGATGTTCAGTAATGCTACAGTAACAACTTATAAGGATGAGTTTTACAGTGAAGACTTGTAAGTTTACAGTCAGCGAAAGTCCGTAGATGCTTATTCATGATGCCTTTATATTGTAAATATACAGTATGTGGTTTGAGAGTGTGAGACAGTAGCCTCAGATATATATTTTACAAATACAGTATTACAAATGTTTTATGAAATAAGAACAGGAAATCAGGTGGTTCCAGATAAAACTGAGTCTTCAAGGCGATTTTGTTAAAATCTTTATTTATTGTGCTTGTTTATATCTTCGTGAACTGAGAGATGGGCTACAACATGAGTGTAATCAAACACTGGGGTCAGCAGGTTTACTCAAACTGTTTTAAAGAGTTGAACTATATTAATCTCCACATGAAAACGACCCTCTGCACTGGACTCATCCCGAATAGGACCAGGAGTCAGTCAGACCGCACCAACTGGGGATCACCACAAGTAATCATAATGACAAACAACCATGTGCGTTATGTGAAAGGATTGATCAAATACTAAAGGAAACACAGGAAGAACATGTAAATCTCCACATAAAAGGGTCAGGTCCAAGACCTAAACCCAGGACTGCTGTGCTGCAAGGCAGCAGCACTAATTGCTGAGCCGTCAGGCTATTCTTATAACAATCCCTGAGTACAGGCCTTGAAGGCAATAAGGGCACAGAGCTGTTTGAGACAGCATAAAGTAACTGAGCTTTGTGTAAAGACTTGTACATACTTGCACATCCCTTCCTGTAAATATAAAAATATTTTTTCTAGTTTAGAGCTAGAGATCCTCATTAGTGTTATCTGCAAAGCACTAGCAAAAGAATCATAAAGCAATCTTATTCTCTTGATGTATTCAATAACAAGTTTTTCATGCTTGCCTCAATTTACAAACGTTAAAAGCACTCCACATGTGGAACTGGTATGTTGTGGGTTTATCAAAGATGACTAATAGATAATAACTGAACTTTAATGTGTTGTGGATATGCCCATGATGTTTTTAAATAGACATAATTTACATTTTGGTCAGTACTTTAAAGCTTGCCTCCTCATGTGCTCCACGTGTACAATGATGACCCCAATAAATACAAATGTATTTTTAACTGAGTGGATTTATTGCCTCTGATACTGAAGCTGAAACTTGCCACGAACAGACATTATTGTTGGAATTTGGTCATTCATTCATGAATCTTCACCTGCTAATGAAACTGACTTAAACCACTGTCTATTATTATATTTTTTTATGAGGTCACATTTAGCAACATGGAATGTACCCCAGCCTTAACTGACCCGCAGCCATCGTGATTATAATGTAAGAGCGTGTGCTATGTAATGCTATAATGCAATGTAGAGTTCATTATGAAGGTTACACAACACACAAGAGTATTGAGGGACCGCTTCTGTCCACACTGCACTTTCTACTACTGGTCCCTGACCCCAATCCTGGGATTGCTGCTAAACTAGGCCAGGATTACAATCATGCTCGTCCTCCAGGCTCATCTCCCACTGAAGGACAGGTACATGCACACACACTTGCTCTAGTCACAAAATGCACGTGTGCTGCAGTCTTCCCTTGTAGCATGCAACTAACAACAACTTAAAGGCTGAATAGTTATTTGATGATTCAAAAGGTTAGATTCAGAATAAGAAGCCACCAGATTAATATCAGAAAAAAAAAATGACAAGAAGACTTCATTCATTACATGAAAAATATTTATTGTTCAACAACACAGGTCAGTAGACAGTTCATTTAAGGATGGTGTCAGAATTTGCTGCAGAGACAGAAAAAGAGGGGGAAATATGTAAATATGCTGGCATAAAAAAAGCAGATTTTATGTGACAGATTGAAACAAAGGCCATGTGTGATTCTGTGTTACCTTCAGACAGTTGTTTGTAGATGCGCTCCTGCTCCTCTCTGGCCTTCTTCTCTGCTTCCTCGACCCTCCTCTCCTCTTCAGCAATGGGCTTCAGGTAATCTTAACAAGAATAACAAAGCCCATCACTAGTGTATCTACATTACTGAAAAGTATCCTCATCACAGTGTTATTCATGAACATTTAAGATGGATTACACGTGTGTAACACAGCATGGAGAGATTTACAACACATTTGCTCACAGCCTATGTCATCCACTCAGTCCAAATAGTTACACATTATCATCACAATAACATCCTAAATTCCCTGAAGGGATAAGAAATGTTTCCAAGATAACATTTTAACATTTCTGAAATGGTCTACTAAGTGGAGGTGGATGTTATTCAATTATGCTTTTATTTGTTTAGTGGACAGGGACTTTTATTTTGAAGACAGCCTGGGTTATGTTTATTGGATGTTAAAGAATTAAATAATACATTTCCAACATGCAGCAGTATAACAGAACCTCAGTGGTTAAATGCATTAATGAGGGTGAGGTTTATAGCTCAATATTTAATCTGGTCAAAACAGTGGGGAAGATTATGGGAAAGCCTACATCCTTTCACTCTCCAAGACTTTTGTGAGCAGTCCTCTCTTCAGCAGGCCAACAAGGATTTTTAGCCAACCCTTCTCATGTACTGAACTCTGAGTACATGCTAAAGACATCTGAAAGAGGTAGAGGGTCCTTAGTATAAGTATAACCCACAGCATCCATCTGTTCCTTTGTCAGATAAACCTATCAATGAGCAGCTCCTGCAGATCAGACAGAGCAGTAGGTAGGGTCTTAGATAGTTTTACGCCTTTTTTTCTGTCATCAGTCTATGTTTACTAATGTGTGCCTTTTTGATGTATTTTTACTGAAATGTTTGGTAATGCATGGTTTAAGGTGGCAGATCCTTATGCCCATCAAGGGATGAAAAGAGCCAACTAACTGAGTGACTGAAGCAGCTAAAATGACATTTAGATTAAAAAGTAAGCCTTCTATGAAAAGGCAGACTTTACTTTAAAGTAACTACAAATGTAAACTCACACGTGGCTTTAAAAAATCTGCAGGAAATTTGACCTGTAGTGGGTGACGGCATCACCCACTACAGGTCAAACTGAAAGTTTTTAAAGAGGGAAGAATCTTGCAGTCATGAATAATGTGCCGCTTCTTGTCTTATAGTGCTTCATTACACTGCAGTTTGCACTTTGTTATGTTTTGAGTTGGGTGTTTCCTGACTCTTGTGTAAGTAAGGTACTTTCAGCTGCTTATTTCCCACAGGGTTGCCACAGCGGATGGATCCGCATGTTTGATTTGTTTTGCCCTTCCTGATGAAACCCTCCCATTTATCTGGGCTTGGCACCGCTACTAGGAGTACACTAGCTCATGACCCCTTGAGGCTGGATTTGTGTCTCCAGTCTCAAACCAGGGGATTCACTTTAAAAGCCCATTTAGTAACAAGTACGTTTGCAAATACGTTTAGGCTATAAATGCTGTGGGGTGTGGGGTGTGGCATGGTACATGTTACATACTTGTCCCCATACAAATACAAAACAAATGAGATAAAATAGACGACTTTTATCTGTCACAAACAGTGAACTTTCCTAACTTTTGTTAGGAATACACTCGTTAGCGCATGCGCACACACGGACGTACCAAACCGCTGTTTGCCGTAGAGCATGCCGAGCAGCAGGGCAGACCATCTGGCCGTCTGAAATAAAAAAGAAAATAGGTTCAATCGTGTTAACATGCGAAACAGGTGTGAATAACCAGCTACCTGTGTGTGAGCTGCGCATGTCAACAATACGCGCTGTTACGAAATATTTTGCCTTCATTTCCACTGCATGCCTGTCACTTTCAAACACCACTCGCTGATATATAACCACATTTTTATGTTTTATTCTGTAGTTCCGTATTTACCAGTGCCAAGTGTGTGGTCACGATTTGATACGACAAGATACTGCCGTATAAATCCTACACAAACAGCGCCAAATAAGCCGCGACAGGGGCGAAGTCCAGATTTTCTCTGACCTTCCAGCTGAAGTAGAGAACAATAACCATAGCACTGCTGACCAATATGACTCTCTTTTAGCTCAACAACACGGGGGCGACATTAACACTCACAATATCTGCCTCAAATAGATGTGCAAGGTGCAGAATACAGCTGTTCGCGAGGAAGCGTTCACCTCTCAATGTCACCGCTAGCAAACACTAGCTAGCATGCTACTACAACAACTCCCATTAACCATCATTTCACGCAGCTCTGCGTGTATTTGGGGGAAGACTTTTGCTTAGACTTATTTGTCCATTAAAATACACAATAGTAACAATATACAGGGTACATAATTAGTGTTTTTACCTTGATGAGCGGCGACACTGCGACAGGAGGAACCATGATGAAGCGAGGATGCGACTTCCGGTCAAAGCGGAAATAGTTTTTTTCCTTGACAGGAGAAGAAACTTAGTTTTTCTCTTTCATTCTTCCGCTTTCGATGCACACAAACAACAGACATAAACCCGAGTTACTTAGAGCTTATTTAACAAATACAGTTCGAAAAAAATGAATTATATGTTAAATATTTGTTGCAACAATTTATCGAAAACAATTTCTTGAAAAACACGGTTTAATCCTAGTTTGAGTTCCAGTTATATCTAACTTTTCATTCACTCAGTAGTAATTTTTTTAAATCTTTACAAATTGTATAATGCCTAGTTTTTGAGGACGTTTCCAGAAACGTCTTCAAATGTGTAACTGATATGGTTTTAGTCCGTCTTAATTTTGTTTTCAATTCAGTTTAGTTTCAGTTATTTTCCAGAGAAGGTTTA
>VUQI01061263.1:59201-73414 GCA_015106735.1 Paratilapia polleni
AGAAAATGAATACTTCAAGTTATTGCTGCTAAGGGTGGTTCTACAAGGTATTGAATCATGACTTCTACTTAGTTTTTCTTCTTCATATGACTGTATGTGTGTACATGTATATACTTTGTACAGCACTTTGGTAGGGTAGGGTGTAGGGTTTATACAGTAGCTACCCTGTTGCCTTAAAGCAGTACTAAAAATCAAGCATAACAAGTGGATCAAACCATCTACTGTCCTTTGTAGTCAGTGTATTTGTCTCTGTGGTTTTTCCTCCTTGAATTTATAATGGTTGCTTTCCTAGTGTAGACGTTCTCTCTCATTAAGCTGTATTTATGAGTAAAAATAGTTCTGTTTAGTTGAACTCTTTTTATGGACCTACTTATTTCTTAAAACAGATTATCTTTATTCCCCTATGTTTCTGATATAATTTTTATGTTGTTTATTTATTTATTTTTTTTAATAAAACTCACTTTTTAAACAATACAGCTGCTTTACTACTTGGTTTCTTACACTCCTAAAAGGTCTGCTGCACGGAAATCTATTCAGGAAATAATAATAATAAACTCAACATACCATCTCCAATGTCATCATAGATATCTCCATCACTGTAAACAAAAACAAAACCATCAGTACAGTCAGCATTTTGTTTAGTGTCTCTTATACTGTGAATGTGTGAATGTCTGTAGTACTTACTCCATAACAATGTGGCTGGACAAAACATAACCAACTGTAAAACAGATTTTGAGGATTTAGACTCCGGTGGTACAATTTTGTTGAACACAGGATGAAACAGTGCCAGGATTTGTTCATCAGCTGCATGGGGATCTTAAATCCATGTACCGATTAATCAACACAAGCAAGTAAACAGATACTCACACTTGCCATCCTCATTTCGACAGATCAGTTTGTTATCCACAGCTTTAGCAATCACATCAAGCGACTCCCCCGCTTTTATTGGCAGATCTTTCCCGCTCCACTTCTTATTAGTAAGATTGTGCACGACGGTCACCTGGTACAGCACCTGTATCTCCTCTTCATACTGAAACAGATTGAAAATGATTTTTTAAATTCAAAAAAGCATGTACTAAAGAAGATAACAGACTGAAATGATAAGTGAGGTTAAAACATCTTAGAGCGACAAACCTTAAACTTTTTTCTGAATTCCTTCTCCTCTTTCTCAAACCTTTTCTGCTTCTTTGGGTCCATTTCTTCTGCCTTGTTTTTGCCTTTCATAGGTGGAAAGCTTGAGGGAAAAACAGATGTAAGAGAGAAATGACAGCTAGACTAAGACATTTGAATTATGGATATAAACTGGTTGGGGTTTGATATTAAATAAATTATTTTGCTGGAAGGTTGATGTACCTGCTGATGGGAGGAGGGAGAGGTGCACTTTGAGAATCAACATCATCATAAATTTCCTCATCGATTGCTGCACCTGGCTTATCTGTGGCAACACAAGGAAAAGGTCAGTGTGGACTGGATTGGATACTTTTTACTGTGCCTGAAGGAAGATTTGATTTGCAAACAGTACTTAAAACAACACATTAGATGTCATCATAATAAGTCACAGTAAGCTGTAAAAGCGCTAAAAGTCCATATTTAAAGTGAGTGTGCAGTACAGATTATTCGAGACGTGGGAACAATTGATATCTATTCAATTTGGCCCTTCTTTGGAAAGAGTAGCCCAATGGCAGGGGTCAAAACTCTGCATAAAGAGGGCCTTGAGGGTCCATCTAAATAGCTCTTCCTTGACAAAAATAGCCAAGATCATTCAAACTGGTGCCTTTTGCCATAGTTTAACAATCATTCACAGGATATTTTTTTCACCAAGATGAGCTCAACCACCAACAATAGCCATCATTAGAATTATACTACAGTATATAGAGCAAAAAGTCTGTAATGTCTGGTGTGAAAGATGTAAAGTGTGGGGTAGTCTGTATTTTGGGGAGTAAATTTAAAGACCTGAAGTTAAATTCTATGCACAGAACAATTTTGAAGCCCTAAATCCAGGTGTAGATGACTACAAACATTTCATGTTAAAGTTTTGTTTTGTGTGATGCCCTCTGGAGTCTTGGCTACTGTTTTCATTTTACAGGTACCTATTTCAGACTGTCTAAATTCAGTACTGTAAAACAGAAGCAGTTTAATTATATCAATTTTTTTCTGCACTGCCGTGGCTACTTGAATATATGATATGTGCTGCTGTGTTATATGATATTAGATAAAAAGTAAAATATAAATTCAGTTTAGAGCATTGTTTGTTTTTAATAAATACACAATATGGACCAAAAGTATTGGGCCACACCTCTTAATCTTTGAACTCAGGTGTTTTCGGTCCCATTGCCACAGGTGTATAAACTCAAGCCATGCAGTTTGCCTTTACAAACATTTGTGAAAGAATGGGCCGTTCTAAAGAGCTCACTGAATTTGAGCGATGTACTGTAATAGGATGCCAACTTTGGAACAAGTCAGTTTGTGAAATGTCTTCCCTCCAATCAACTCTAAGTGGTATTATTGCAAAGTGGACGTGTTTAGGAACCACAGCAACTCAGCCACGAAGTGCCAGACCAAGTAAAGTTGCAGAGTCGGGTCGCAGAGTGTTGAGGTGAATCATTAGTAAAAGTCGCCAATGCACTGCTGACTCAATAACTGCAGAACTCCAAACCTCCTCTGGCATTAACATCAGCACAAAAACTGTGCGCCAGGAGCTTCATGGCATGGGTTTTCATGGCTGAGCAGCTCTAGTACTTTTGTCAACAGAAGTATTAAGCGAGTGCTCTATCAACTAGAAAAACCCCAGAGGGTTTAGGTTTAACTCACAGACCACCACTAGCCAGTGTGGTCACAGTAATGGCAACGATACAACAATATCAATCTAAAGTTGGCTCATTTTAGATAAAATTAGCCACTATAAGCCCCTAGTCATATCAGACAAATCAACCTGTGGTAGCAAACCTTCTGTGTGTATTAATGGATGTTTTGTTAAAGGATTAAAGTGTAGTATCTTATTCTGAAATGTTTAACAAAGTGAAAGTATCACAGAGACTTATACCTGAATTTCCATCTGCTGTAAACTGGCTGGGTGGAGGCACTCTGGCACAAGAGAAGAAAAATTATTAAAATATTACATCATTTATATTGTCACAATACATTAATTAAAAGTATGTTAATATGACTTAAAGCTGCCCAGATTAACAATCATATTCAACTCTTGTTAAAACATGCTTTTGACAGTGTTAGCTGTTAATATGTTGATTTTCTGATTAAGTTGTACAGCAGTCATGCACATGCAAATTACTCTCAAAGATTAGTAAAATCACAGATAGTCAGTGATCACACAGAAACATGTCAACATGACCGTTCAGCATCTCAGGCTGCGAAAGTTAAACTGCAAATTAGGATCGTTCTGTGTTATTCAGATAGAGGTGAAGTGGTTGCTGTGATGGAGATGTGGGGAGAAATCAAAACTAAAATGCAACATCACCAATGAAAGAGGAGTGACGGCTGAAAGATTAGGGATTAACAACAGTGGACAGTAGATCTGCGGTCAGTCTTACTACTGAGTGTATTTTACACTTTAGAGCTGGCAGGGCGTCTGTTTCGGTCAAACATCCGCAGGAAGCTGCGGGGCTTCGTAGAAGACCTGGGATCGAGGGGACTAGAAAGCCAACCAAGGATGAAATGTTCTGCTTTTCTTTTTCTGTCATGTTTTTGAATCTTTCCTGAGTGTCTTTAGTTCTGCATTTACCCGTTTTTGGAAATAAAACCAGTTCCCACCTGACTTCCAAGTTTGGATCAACAACATCATCATATATTTCTCCTCCTTCTCCTCCTGGCAGTGGGGGTAGGACAACTACAAGGCAAATGAGATATAATTGGCAACATGTTATTACTGAGTGAGCAACAACTTTAACAGAATGCAAAGAATGTGACTGAGCATAGTAAAATTAAATATTATTTGTAAAATGTACCTCCTGGTCCTTTGATACTGCTGTAGAGAGAAAAGAATTAGAGTTACAAACAGGAAAGACCAGCTAACTTTGTTAACTTTGCTGTTTCACAACAAATTGGAGAAGTGCTCCATGAGGCAACCACATTACAAGAGTGAAACTGATAGCCATTAGCGTTTCATGTCCCTCTGACTGACAATTTTTTTTTTTACACATAATGTCTGTGTCTGTGTGTTTGATGACACTGAGTTCAGTTTTTGTTTTCTTGTAGTTGATAATGAAAATAATACTCCTGGAACTAATGGCTGTGACCATACTACTTGTGACATTTGTTACAAAAAAAATCAGCTTGTTTTTACAAATAAGCAGAGTTTGAATATTTAATTTGACAATCCCGGTACCTGTTATCTGAGGAAACTACATCAATGTCATCGTAGACTTCGGGGTCGTACGCCTGCTGAATCTGACGTGAGGCTCCCTGATTCTTCAGGGAGTTAAAGTCGATTTCCACTGAGGTGGTCTTCACATAGCCAACTGTAAGAACAGAATGGAGTATTAGTGAGATGTTATTGAGCCTGGTTGCTACTAAATATTGTCTGCAACTGAGTGAAGCTCTGAGGCTCCAAAATGAGTTTTTCGCTCAGTTTGATGCTGTATTTACAGGTGCAAGTGAAAATATATCATGGCAACAAAGACGAAATGTGAAAGATGACAAGATAGGTGAAGAAACTGGAAAATTGAGGGACAGCTTGTGAACGTACTGGATCCATCCTGCATCCGTCCCAACCATTTACCCTCTGGGTTTCCCTGGACTCGAATGATGTCCACAGGGTCTCCCTGCTTCAGAGCAAGGTCGGTCTTGCTGCCTCGACAATCTGTACGTGCCTTTCCTTGTTGAAGGACTTCCAGGGGTCCAACCAGCTAACACACAACAATGCACACCCATAAATTAAAATGTGCACATAATAAATAACTTTGTAGTGATGATAATTGTATTGATTTTAGCTGAGATTTCGGTTCTGGTTCACTCACTTTGAATTTTTTTCGAGCATCTTGCTCCTTCTTCTCACGTTCCTTCTGCTCCTTCTTCTCAGCCTCCTGACGTTTTTTCTCCTCTTTGTCCTCTTTCTCTTTCTTCTTTTCTTGTTTTTGTTCAGCTGCTTCCCTTTTAAGACCAAAAATACAAAGCAGTTGGAAATACACAAAAAAAATTTTGATAGATTGATGGGTAAATTGATGTAAGATGCAGCCTTATCAGGCAAGAGAGGTTAAGGAGAGAGTGCAGGCATGGTAGGGACGAGTGTTAGAGGTGATTTGTGGCAGAAGGATAGCAGCAAGAGTGAAAGGGAAGGTTTACAAGATTGACCTGCTATGATGTATGGTTTGGACATGGTGGCTATGACAAAAAGACAGGAGGCAGAGCTAGAGGTAATGTTGAAGATGTTAAGATTTTCATTGGGAGGGATAGGATTTGAGATGAGTATATCAGAGGGACAGCTTAGGTTGAGCGGTTTGGACATGTACAGAGGAGGGAGAGTGGATATATTGGACAAAGGATGTTGAAGATGAAGCTGCCAGGCAGGAGGAAAAGAGGAAGACCACAGAGACGGTTCATGGATGTAGTGAAGGAGGACATGCAGAGGGTTGGTGTGACAGATAAGGATGTTAGGGATAGGGTGAGATGGAGGCAGATGATCTGCTGTGGCGACCCCTAAAGGGAACAGCTGAAAAAAGAAGGAAAAGCACCCACCTTATCGGGCACCTTTAATATTACAAATATAGTCAAAATGAACCCTCTTTATAAATGTATTAATTTATGTTTATGGGGTTTTATAAAAATACCAAACAAGAGGCTTATTTAGGATAATTGCACAAAAATTAAGCCATAACTTCTGATGTCCCTTAAAAAACATTTTTAACTTGAACATAACATGAGCTTAAAATGCAGATTTGATTCCCTATAGGTTTATGTGCTCCTTTATTTTAACTGATTAAAGTGTGACAGACTGAGACAACAACTTCTTGTAGTGCTATAAAACAACCACAAGAGAGTAGCGTTAATAAATGGTTAGTAAATTAAAGGCCCATTATTCACTTCTTTCAAACTTTAACACCTGTATTAGTGAGATGTGGGATAAACCCCTGAAGGTGTACATTCCCTCACCATCGCTCATCAAGATCTTCATACATCTCTCCATCGTCATCGTCATCATTTTCCTCCTGAGAAGAGAAGACACAAAGGAACAGACAGAAAACAACTGAAATTAATTCAGCTCGTGCTGTTCATATATCATATATACACAGGCTACACACTTAGTCATGTTAAGACATCTTTAATTTCACAGCAAAAAGTTTCCATCTTAATTCTTTGCATTTTTTGCAGACATTTAACCTTTACACATTCTGCTTGGACTGCTAAAGCTTCTCTGAAAAGGACCTAAAATCAGTCAAATAAATACATTAGCTATATGCTTTCTGTCAAGACTTGAATTTATAATCACTTTGTGGACTAATCCATTTTTATTTAGTGCCTATTCTGTTGCTGTATGTTTCACTATATGCTGCTGTGGTGAATGTATTCCACCACTGGTGATGTGATTTTATTCTGCACTTTCATCTGCATACAAATCTGGCTTCATGTAAGTGAAAATAATTCAGTATGCCCTACCTTTGCCCTCTGACTTGGGTGAGCTGCAAAAGAGAAACAATAAAGAAATGTTACAAGAGGATCCTTTTGGAATAGCCATTATATTGTTAATGTGTTTCAAATGCTTAATACTGACTATCTTTAGTATTTTAAGAATTTAGAGTTTCATGAACACCTTATCCATAGACTTTCTAAAGTATAATAGAAGAAGCTAACTTTTAGCCTTATGCAAACTAATGTAGTTAAAGACAGCTAAAAACTGAAAGTACAGCTGGATTAAAGAAAATCTAATCTGAATACTTTGGGATTATTCCAAAATGACAACAGAAGCAGACATAAAATCTTGAGTTCTACTCAAATTTTGAGTTATTTTTTCTTTTATTTGTCTTAAACCAACCAAACATTTTCAATCCCAATAAAATGTATTTTACATATTTAGAAATTATCGCTGGACTAATCAAATTATCCCAACAACCCATGAAACGTTTTACATGATGACTAATGCCTTTAACGTGTGAAAAGCATGTCTAAAGCCCCAGTCACACAGGCCTAGAGACTGGTCGGCAACCCCCCTTGCAACTTGGCAATGTGGCACAAATTTCAGCATCACAGTCCTCTTGTGTCTGTGTGTGATGCCAAAAAGTTGTGCAACATGGCAGTTGTGATCCATTACTGGTTATTAATACATAAAGACTTTTACTGGACCTGCAGATGGCGGTAGAGGTGGAGGTGAACTGGTCAGCTGATCAACATCATCATAAAAATCTTCTTGCTGGTTCCTGAAAAGCAAAGTTAGGATTTAGCTGTTGTTAACAGGAGTAGCATTATCCAGAAAATACTCAGCATGTCCATCGTTTATCACTGTATTTGTGAGTGCTTAATGTGTGACTCACATGACTCCGGGATGTCGTGGGGGCAGATTCGGCAGTGCAGGGGGTGGTGGTTGACTCTGGGTCACATGGTTGCTAGGAGGTGGAATGATGGGTTTCTTAGAACCAGGACCTGTAACAAAAACGCAGTGTTAAAGTTGTGCACTTAAAGTTTTTTTGCCAGCAGCACTTCCTACTTTTTCTAATTAATTAGCCAATTACTCTTTAGGGTGGCTTTGCCGTACTTCACTTACTTCCAGTGTAAAACTGGTAATTTTTAAACCAAAAAAAAGTAGTTTCCCCAGCACTGTCTGGGAGTGCCCTCCAATGACTGTGGAAGATGTGTAGATACATAGATGGGTATATATATGACTGTGAAGGGTTTTTTTTTTTTTTTGTTTGAGATAGGTCTCTAATCTGAATCTGAAGAATATATGTCAGAGAGTAACAACTTTCTTATCTAGAAATGTCAAACTGGTATACTCCGCTGTAAATAATCTTCAGAGCTGGGTGACCATATGCACTGACAAGACTCCTTTAATATCAAGAATGATACATAAAGTTTTTCTGCAAAAAGACATCTGAATCTGCAAATTTGAAATGTGACTTACAAAGTTTTAAAAGTATTGAAAGTGACAGTATTTGCTGAGTAGTTTCTGGCAATGCCAAAGTAATCAGAAGATAACTCGATACTGAAAACAGCTTTAATAAGTACTTAATATTTGATCAGATCATCAAAGGTTTTGTATGTCGGACAAATGTGTGCAAAGTGTATGACTTTTTGCCACGCAATGTATTCAAGGAGGAGTATAATGTACCACAAAAGAGAAGTATTCAAGAACAAGTGCTTTAAGACTGTATATCTATACCATGCGTAAATGTACTAAATTTGACAGAGCAGTTTAGCCACTAAATTTACATGATGCATCTAAAAACAAGCCCAGTAATGTGGGGAATGCATGTTAGGTCAAACTTTATAAATTTATTCAAGATATTAAAAGAGAGGGTAGTAAAAGCCATAATTTATAATTGGAGTACAGTGCGAAAACAAAATTTTCCAAAGTTCTTACTAGTGGAGGTACTGAACCATACAAAACTGCAAACTGTGATCAATACATTGCTTTCTGGCCTCTGGTGGCTGCACCTGAATTTCAGCCAAGTCAGCCTTCCCCTCTTACTGGAAATATATTCAGTTCAGGTATGTAGTTCAGGTATAAACAGAGCCTCTCTTTAAAAAGGCTCCCTGGTTTGCTGGAACTTACTTCCCCATGTGGTGAAACAAACTCAGCTGTCAAAGCGGAGGAGCGAGTGGGGGAGGAGAAAAGAGAAACTGGACAGGGAACTTGGCCGGGGTAAATAGAGGAACCTAGCGTGCTTTTGTGACTTTAGTCTCTTATCTGACGTACTGAACAACTGCAGCATTTGTATAAACACACTGAAAATAGACAGAGTAACTTGCACAAACACATTTTTTGTGCCCTTTAGTTAAGTCTGATAAGGGAAAGTATACTCAATAACTGCTGGCCAAACATTGCTCATGTTACTGAAACCACACTGACTTGTGAAGCAACTTCTTTTTCACACTTTAGAAATGCGCTAACAGAATGTGTCCAAAGTAGCACTGCGAGTGATATAAAGGAAATGCACTTGAGACAATAAACTAAGAGGAACATCTTCTTCAGACAGTCATGAGAGCCGCAAACTGTTTACTGCCCCACATTATTTAACCCTTCTGACGGGAGGTCCTGGCTCAGCTAAGAGAGAGTCCATTAAATAAAATGTAGCTGGGGCTTGTTTTTTCCTACAACTTTTGCTTTGTTTCATTTGCTGTATACAGATTGAGATCTACAAACCAAAGACACATCATACCAAAGTGAAAACAGACAATGTAAATGCAGACAAAGAGCTGAAGTACTTCTGCCTGTGGGGTCACATGTGCATCCCTGCTGGCAGCCAGAAGTTTCCCGCCTGAAGCTGAACTCTGTCTGTCTCACATATGTACAGCATATTTTCCACTTTGTTCCACTTTGTTATATAAGTTGTAAGCTAGCCCATAGATAGACTTGTACTGGAAAACAATAGGATGTTCACTTTCATTTCATTTGGAAAAGGCTATTGTGTGAGTTTGTTAAATGTTATTTTAGAGATGTCTTTTGATGTAGATACATGAGAACATCCACGTGATCTCAGCAAGATTAGCCAGCAACCACAACAAAATAAAATAACCTAGACCTAAATAAGGTCTAAATGCTGTTTCTGGTATTTCTACACAGTGCCAAGAATTTAATCTTGGTTAATATTGTTAATACAGCAATACCAGTACTGTGATCTCTAAAAGCCTTTGTGATTTAGTACAGCAGTGGGTGAAAGCAGGGAATAAAATAAGCAATGAATATATTTAACATGTTGTACAGCTTTTAAAAGTAAAATTAAGAACTGTCTTTTGAGTCTGAATAAAGGACTTGAAAGCATTTAACAGACTTGTTTGACTTCAGGCTCATGAAAGTGTGATCACGTGTATCTGGGACGATGTTAATCTGTTATTAACTTGGCAGCAGCTGTGAATACACTTTAAAGGCCTCTGCTGCACGCTTCTGTTGCAAGCACAGGATTCCTTTTCATTTTAAAACACCTGACTATATTAGGCTTATAAGTAGCAGGTTTTGTTACTTACAGAGTGCTTACAATGTAAAATAATCAGAGGTGACTGTTGTTGTGAATTGGTGCCATATAAATTAAACAGAACTGAATGATCTAATATAAAGAAAAATGCTAAATGTTGATTTTGAACCCTCTCGACTGCTCTAACTCAGGTGACTGCCCCTCTTTGGCTTACTCTTATTTTGCTTTTGGTTTTTATCACTCTCCCTTTTCACCTTGTCTGCCCACTGCAATGACAGGACACTGTTTTGTTTGCCAAGTAGAGTTTCAACAGTTACTAAGGCTGTTTCAGCATCTTCCATTTTAGCCACCTCAGGAAAGTTACTAGGGAAAACAACAGAGCTATGTTTTGGATGCACAGTCTAGCCTTCATTTAACAGGAGATTTCTTACTCTCTGGAAGAGGAAACCAACATAAACGCTGATGTCGTCCTTATCCTTTAGCCATTACATTGTGCAGTTAACATTTAGGGCCTATTTCATAATTCAAGGTTAAAACAAAAAATGTGTCTAGAGCCACTTTGATAAAACTAGTATTGACTTAATGTACTTAATGGTTTCTTAATAATCCACCACCTCAGGGTGAAATGCTAAGAAAATGCAGGTAGTGAGCCTGAAACATTAGATTTCTTTAAATCAAAGCACTGCATATCTGTTTAGCTATTGAGAGTTAATGTTAACAGTGTGCTAGCAGGATATTGTAGTTAGTTAAGGCACTTGGAAACATAATCATTTTATAGTTTTCTTAATTGTCCATATAGCTTTCACAAATACAAAAGCCTGAAACTGACGTGGATATTTAACAATATGCACACTGTACAGCTTAGCTCTGGGTTCTTGACTCTGTTAGTAGTTGAGGCCAAGCGGTAACATCCAGGGCTGAAAAATGAAGCTAAAGCAAAGAGCTAAAAATTGCAATTTGTCCAGTAGCCACTTGAGGCTTGTTCCAAATCCATCTAAATCTCCACAGACTCCCATAGTAAAATGCCCCCCTGCACAGCAGAAACAAATGCATGTTTACAGCCTGGTACAAAAGACCGTTCTGGCCTCAAGAGCTAATATACCCCTTCATAATGATTGTACTGGGGTGGAACTTGCCAGTTTTAAACTCATCAGGGCCTGCTATGATAGGTGGATACCAGCAAGCTGTCTGCTATGCCTCCACTTATTCAGCAGTTTTCAATCATTTTATGCCCCAGACACACCAAAGGACAAGCCAGAATTTCAAGGCACACCTGTATTCATATCTGTGCAAAACAGCATCTCTGACACCTGACATGCCATCAGTTCTTCTTTTATTGCATTATCAGATAAAAATATTTTTGATCATGTGTACCTTAAGTTTTGCTTTGCAATAAGTTTATAACTTGCCTCCATCACCTTATCAGACACTTTCACAAAGTCCACAAATCGTCTTGATCCACCAGATCCACCACTCTTTTGAAGAAAGCCAAGTTTTTCTCAAAATATATGTTTGGCTTCCAAGTGGCTTCAGCTTGTTTGGCAACATTAGTGAACTCCTCCCTTTTGACATCCCTGATGGCCCATCTCTGCAGCTTTCTTTGGGTCACATTTGACTTTGAGTGAGGTTGTTGGCTCAGGGTAAGTACAGCCACCACAACTCAGCCACAGGCCTACCAATTATAGGCAAGATGTCAGATGTTTTGTGACATCTGGGTCACATCTTGTACACCCTGCACCCACTGTAACCCATATCATTAGTTCAGGGCTTGCCTACATAGCACAACTAAAGATGTGCCTTGACACAGTGTAACTACTGTGCTAATTCAAGCCAAGGAACTGGACTTCTCTTCTGTGTTTGTGTTATTGTGTCTGTGCAATGCACACAGTGATAGATGCAGCTCTCTAACCAAGACTGCTAGCATTAGGTGATGACTTAGTCTCCACCCAAAATGTCACTTTTCTTGGGTGTTTGGCAAAAAGTCAACATGCCAATGGCTAAAATGCTACTGTAGCTTCACTGTTATACACACAAATCAAACTTACCCTCATCAGAGGCCTCAGCGCCTCTTTTAAAGTTCTCCAGGTTGACTTTCGGGGGTCGGTTAGGTTTAGCAGGAGGAGGACCCAGAGCTAAACTGTTGGGGAGAGGGTTACGCTTTGGGCCTGAAGCAGCATCACCGTTAACCCTGCTGGTCAGAGGAGATGGCTTGATTGGCTTCTTCAAGCTAGGCTTTTTAGCAGCTGGAGGTTTTGGAGGAGGAATGGAGTTAGTAGCAGTAAGGGGAGGTTTGTTGGGCCCACTACTATTTGTCTGCTCAGTCTTGTCCTCCTTGTTGAACATATTCTGAGCAGTCTTAAATTTTGGGGGGGGCTTAAAAGAAGCGTTTGCCAGAGATGAAGGTTTGATCACACTGTCTGTGTTCCCTCCTGCCGGTTCTTCATTTTGCTGCCATAATTTTACAATGCTGCTGCTGGGTTTTTGTTGCACACCAAGTATTTTGGGTGGTGCGGGGCTGCTGTTTACTGGTGTACCCCCACCGCTGTCTTCTTTAACCCAGCTGGGCTTGGTGCCGATTGCTAGAGAAGGTTTAGGAACGACAGGTTTGGAATCAGACAGGGTGGAGTTGAGAGGAGGTTTGTTGAATGTAGGCTTCTGTCCCAGGCTTTTCACTTCAGAAGGCTGTGAAAAGGGTGGTTTCAAGGGTGTCTGCTGCTTATTAACAACAAAAGGTTTGCTATTGGTGTTGCTATCATCCTGGGTGTTACTAAATCTGCTCGCCAGGGCTTTAGTTTTGTTTGGTTCTTGTGCATCTGTGTCACTTTTAGTGGATACTGTGTTTTTTAGGAAATTTGGTTTTGGAGGTGTGTTAATCGCACTGCCCGAGAGGCTTTCCAAGACTGGTTTCTTCTGTATGGATGGGCCAGAGGAGAGGGTGGGGTGCAGGGGTTGTTTGATACGTCCAGGTGGTGCAGAGGAAGTCTCATCGGTGCTTGCCCCACTTGCTTGGAAACGAGCCATGATGGCCTTTACATCTGACTTGTTCTCCTGTAAAGAAACAAAGAGGTTCAGAAGGTGAATCATTAATAAGAAGCCACCACCACAAAAAGGATCAAACTGATAAAGAACAACACACTGAAGAAGAAACTAAGAGGCAGGAAGATTAGGCTGTGGGTACTAGAATATAAATGGCTTCAACAGAGAAACAGAAAGCAAAATACAGACAGAGCAAAAAGGGAATTAAAAAAATGAGATGCACACACAGAGATGGGCATGAAAGTTCAAATAGGAACAGAAAGTTTCATTTCCTCGTATAAATTTTCATTTTCCAATCAGTGGAATTTGTGCTTTCTCATTGGCTTCTCTTTCATTGCTCAATTAAACAATCTTATTTTTTTCTACAGATTTTCTGAAGATCTCTGACACGCTATTTGCATATGCAAACCTCTTAAAAAACATATATAGAAAGTTACAGAAACAGAGCTGTGGCTCAGAAGGTGCAGCACCCATTAATTAAATTTAAACTTGTTCAGGTTATACTATGTTATGGTTCGGCAGGTCGGGGTTCTGTTTTCCTTTTTTTTCTTTTCTTTTTTTATTTCTCTGTCATTATTCTTAGGTGGAGTTGCTGGCCAGGATTTACCTCTGGTCTCCACCTATGGGCGGAGCCTCCTGGTGTGAGTCATTCCTGTCTCACCTGGTAGTAATTAAGTCATCAAGCTGCAAGCATAAGAGGGACAGGTGAGTCCCCCATCAACATGGTGATAACTAGGTCTCCACAATTTGTAACCTGGTTTAAGTGTCAAGTTTGCTTTTGTTGCCTCTTTGTAGTTATCCACCTGAGCATTTTGTTTGGATACTTCTGATTCAGAGTTCAACCAACTCACTGCTTCTCCGAGGATTCTAACAATTCTGCCCTCCACCTAAAGTTTGGAAATACTCATCTGCCTGTATCACGTCTGCCTGCCCGCTCTCCACCAGCCCCACTGCTGAAACTTACCTGCCGGCCCCGTACTCCTCACACGCCCAGCTCAAGCTCGCTTCCAAGAAAGAATTTGTGGAAACTCATTCACAATCTTACCTGCCATACTCACCTGCTGGAAACGTCTCTAATTCTTGTTCTCTTCTCTGGCA
>VUQI01061263.1:73434-84208 GCA_015106735.1 Paratilapia polleni
CTGGTCTCCACCTATGGGCGGAGCCTCCTGGTGTGAGTCATTCCTGTCTCACCTGGTGGTAATTAAGTCATCAAGCTGCAAGCAAAAGAGGGACAGGTGGTCCCCATCAACATGTTATCCACTTGAGAGTTTTGTTTGGATCCTTCTGGGTCAGAGGTCAACCTACCCACTGCTTCTCTGAGGATTCTAACAATTCTGCCCTCCTTTGGCTCCACCTGAAGTTTGGAAATACTCACCTGCCTGCATCACGTCTGCCTGCCTGCTCTCCACCAGCCCAACTGCTGAAACTTGCCTGCTGGCCCCGTCCTCCTCCCACGCCCAGCTCAAGCTCGCTTCCAAGTAAGAATTTGTGGAAACTCATTCACAATCTTACCTGCCATACTCACCTGCTGGAAACGTCTCTAATTCTTGTTCTCTTCTCTGGCAGAGCTCCGGTGAATCGAATTGTGCTGAAACCTCCCCTAAACTCCCATCCACTGTTAATTGAAAAGACTCTTGTGTGCAATAAAGTCCATTTAAACTCGCACTGGTTGTCGAGTCTGCTTTGTGGGTCCTGCCAGTCTCTGATTATGACATAATAAAATGTTGTGGTTGTTAGGCCAGCACTTTGGATGGTAGCCATGCTGTACAAGACTCTTGCAGTTCACTGCTTTGTGAAAGTGTCTGTTAGTGCTATACTTTTTTTCTTTTTTTTTTTCTCAAAAGGGTTCATGATTATGCCAAAATCTCTATCAAACAAAAAAGTAATTAATGCTCTTTGATAATAAAAAAACATCCTCAGCTTTTACAAGATTGCATAATGTGGGAACTCCCCATATTAGTCATGTAATTGTTTTTCTATATTTAGCATTTGCTCTGGAGCAATATTTGCAAAAACTAACAAGTCCTGTAAACTTGAGAATTACCAGCATTCAAAAAGCACTTATCTCTGAAACAGAAACCATTGCAAGTGGCACAGAGGTGCAGTGGTTAGTATTGTGAACTCATAGCAAGAAGGCTCAGGGTTTGACCCTCTTGGTCAGCTGAGGGCTTTTTCTGTGCGGCGTGCATGCTCTGCCTGTGCTTGTGTGGGTTTGCTCTGGGTACTCTAGCTTCCTCTAACAGCCTGAAGACATGCATGTTAGATTAACTGGTGATTGCAAAGTCACTGTAGATGTTCTGTGTGGCCCTGCATTGGACTGGCGACCTGTGCCGGGTGTACTCCTTCTCTCCTATGTCAGCTGTGACTGTGTGTGCATTAGCTGATACAAAGATGAGAACTAGGAATCTATTTGTTTGTGTTTAAATTTCACATGTTTATTTAAGACAAAAGCATCTTATTGGATAAGATTAATGAGTCTTTTCTTCAAACCTTTAATATTTTTAGTATACAGTACTATAAAATAGAGTGAAAATACTAACATTAACTACTGCCCAATTGTCTTCGCTGCAGGTCTCACCTACTTAAAAATAAAAATAAAAATCATCTCAAACCACAGTTTGTACCAACTTCCTTCTCAACATACGTTAATTATAGACCATTTTCAAATGTCCCAGTGTAAAGTTATTTATTACTGAAGAAAAATGGACATTTGTAATATACCTGTTTTGCAGTAGCAACAAAACTGTTTGTTCAGTGTTTACCTTTGTGTGTTTTTTTTTCAGTGGCTTTGAATGAATAAGGAATTCAAATATCTGCACTGAAACAGTACATCACTGACCACAGTTTGATCTAGTGTCCGTTTAACAAAGTGTCATATTGGACTAATGACCAAGCATCAGCCACACCTATTCTAACAAAGCTGGTTTGACCAGGAAGTGGAGATAAGAGCATGAGGACACACAGCTGCAGCTATTCCTACAGTGGAGCAATAAAAGAGAGGGAGCACGGTGCAATGGAAAGTGCAAATGTACACCACTATAAACAGGAACACTTAGCATGCAGTGTTAATGTGTGCTAATGCTAATGCTTAAAACATGTAATGGAATAATGTGTGTGAGTGGTTACTCATTTCAATAACCTGGTATCATATATGATGCCACTGGTGTGTGGTTTGAAATGAGCATGTGAAAAAGAAAGTTTTCGCAGAGCTAAGTACACTCCATGATTTAATAGCTTGTAGAACCACCTTTAGTGACAACAACTTGAAGTAATGATTTTCTGCATTTCTTTATCAGTCTCTCACATCGCAAAGGAATTTTTGCCCACTCTTCTTTACAACATTTCTTCAGTTCATTGAGGTTTGCAGGCATTCATTTATGCACAGCTCTTTTAAGGTCTCACCACAGCATTGCAATTGGGTTGAGGTTGGAAAAATGGCTTTACATTTGACTCTAGAATACTTTGGTATACAGAGGAGTTCATGGTCGACTCAATGACTGCAAGGTGCTCAGGTCCTGTGGCTGCAAAACAAGCCCAAATCATCACCCCTCCACCACCATGCTTGACAGTTGGTATGAGGTGTTTGTGCTGATATGCTGTGTTTGATTTTTGGCCACACGTGGCACTGTGCATTATGGCCAAATATCTCCACTTTGGTCTCGTTTGTGCAAAGGACATTGTTCCAGAAGTCTAGCAGTTTGTTCACATGCAACATTGCAAGCCTAAGCTGTGCTGCCATGTTCTTTTTAGAGAGAAGACGCTTTGTCTCGATGTATCCAGTGCATTGCGCGGTCGGAACTTGAGGTGAATTTGCTAGGACAGCCACTCCTGGGAAGATTGTGGCATTGTGTTAACACACACCTGAATGCTCCAGACCTGCAAACTGCCAAAACTTCTGTTTTTATAGAGGTGTTCACACTTTCTGATGATCAATTAATCAATTGCATTTGATTGGCTGCTACTTACCCTCTTAATTCCTACGGAAGCAGTAAAGGTGTACTGGACTGCATACATGTTATATTGAGAATTAAGAATTATGTTTTCTTCTTTTACCAATCCTTACATGCATATTATTTGTTTTTAGCTTTTGTTTCAGAGTTTTAGAGAAAATGTAATTGCTGCTTGGATTATTTTTCACTTCCAACATTCAAACAACAGACAACAAAGACAACAAAGTGCCCCAGTGCTGCACAGAAGTTGTAGGCAAACATGATAATTTCAACTACCACTGAAGTCCTAGAGGTTAACACATTCGCCTTACATGTGACAAATCACTGGATTGAGACCAGGAGGAGACACAAGCCACCTCAGGTGGTCACATGCTAGTGTAATCCTAGTGCCTCCCGGATAAATGGGAGGGTTGTGTCAGGAAGGGTAAAAACTGTGCCAAATCATATATGCGGATCCATCTGCTGGTGACCCGTTGGAGAAATAAGGGAGCAACCAAAAGTATGTCCATCAATACAGATCTTTGTTGTACTTTAAGATGATGCCTTTAGTTACCACCAGTGGTCATGTTAGGGCAAACAAATGACATATGTTGTCTGTGATGCTTTCCGTCAGTTCTGTAAGGAATGTAAATGCTACACTGTCTAAAGGAACAGATCAGCAGTGGACAAGTGGATAGTGTTTTGTTTGATACGTTTTGACGCATTTTATTCTGCAGTGGGAAAATGTCACTGTTTGAATCAACTGTAATCAATCATGTATTTACTAAACATGCCAGTAAACTGTCCTCTATCCACAACGTGGCTTCTATGTTGAAGAGAAAAATGTCAGCTTGTACTTTTTTAACAACCATTTCTCAGTAAACTGAGGCTGCGGAAAAGATAGAAAGTGGGTCGAGTGTCACTTTAGTGGTGCCAGTAACATCAACCAGGGGTGTTAAATATGTTAACATCGAATGTGGCTGAATATGAAATCGGGGGAAAAGAAAAAGAGGAAAGTTTCCTCATAATACTTCTGTTTCTTGACCGCACTAAACTATAAATTACTCAATATGTGCTGTACAAGACTATTCCAGTTACTGTTTCTCTATATATGTGTGCACTGCAGTTGCAATTTTGTAAAAAACCTGCAAATTCTGTCACATACTGGAAACACCTCTTAGAATAACCGTTTAACACGGTACAACTCAACAGGAACACAAACTGTACAGCCACCAGTCAAAGTGGTTCAAAGGTTTGAACCATAAATTTACTGCAGGGCTATTATATATATTTATGGTTATGAATGTAGTATTATCTGTATGTAAACAATTCACTGTTATAGTGCAGGATCAAAATTGTTATTTAAAACCACATAATAACCACAGCGCTGCTAAGTGGACTATGAATATTTAATCACTTAACTGTTGGATGTTAAGTTAGTTTCTCCAAATATATTTTTTAAATATGTTTGTTTGTTAACACAAGCCTGTCTTAAGTTCAATGACCAGCTGAGAAATGACAGAGGAAGAGGAACCATGATTTCTATTTCCAGTGTGATGAAAAGTGCAGAGCAAAGGTGCCTTGCTCAATTGAGCTGAAACAAAACCCAGAACCACCAACCCCAACTGTGGGGTTTAACTTTCCTGTTTTTACACAATACGTGAAAGGAAAGGTGACAAAAATGCCTTAAATATATTCCTTAAACAATTTTTAAGAAGTTTAAATTAAAATAACATCATGGCATTTTAAGAGAGCATTTTAAAGCAACTTAAGTGACCACTAACATGAATGTAGTGCAGGTTACATTCAGTGCTCACAACAATTTAAATCTGACAGTTCTTGCTTTGTAACTGAGCATGCAGTACTTGCTCAAACAAATGAAAAGGCATCAATTTGTAATAATAATCAAATATGGATGACTTCTGAAAGGTTATGTTACAAATGCTCGTATCCTGTAACGATAAGTCGTCTAAAACGGACATAACATTTCAACAGCTTCAAGAGCAATTTTCTTCTGTTAAATTCACAAAGCCCATTCAGAGTATTTCTAATATTTAAAAAGGTGATTATTAATTTAAGTTTTGTAAGTTTTACTCACCATCTTGAGGCAGTCCCAGGCGACTGGTTGTCGGTGGACAAAGTGGCGAGTGTTTGTTCAGTGTCTCTGTGTGAGTTTCTGTCAACAAGAGAAAGGCGCTGAGATAGTGAGAGATAGTGAATGGCAAAAGTGGCCGAGCAGTGAGTGTGTTTGTCTGTGGGGGGATGTATGCGCCCGTTCTGTCAGTGACAGCATCTGTCTACAACTGACTACTTCCTCTCTTGGTAGTATGTGTGTTTTGTGTGAATGTGGGTGTCACAGCCTTTGTTATCTGTGTGTTTTGATCTCATGGATTTGCCTATCCCTGGCAAATTCCCTGCAGTTTCCCTCTGCGCTTAACAAAGGATGTTCACTCAGTCAGAGGCAGGTCCAAAGAAAAACAAAAAACACAGAATTGTTCCATAGCAACTATGTTAAACACTCTAAGATGTTGTATGATAAAAGGGAAACAGCAATGTGAGATGACAGCAAGCCATAGCAAATAAACAACATTAGTAGACAGTACAGGAAACACTGTGGTCATATGAGCAGCGCAAAAGCAAGAAAAAGCTAGTGGCTCTTTGAAGCGGTAGAAGTACTTTGAGCTAAATCAGAAGTGTCACTTTCACGTTCACTGAGGGCCACACTGGCAAATGACAATCACATAAAGGCCAGACATGCGTAGTTGTGCTCTCACACATTTTTCTATGTCACATAGTCTGTTTCTCATGAAAACTCAGTGGTTGCATGGGCAATTTCATAAAAATTAAGAAAAAGACTTTTGGTTGTGTTGCACCATACAGCCTTCTGACATGAAACTGCTGCATATAAAAAACCTAAAATTTTCAAATAAACCCTGATTTAAGCATTTTCTCTATGGTGATTTAATTGCCTTTGCAGCTTCTTCAAACAATAATAATAATAAAAATACATATTTTGCTCTAGTGGTATGCCTTTTTAGAATTCGACAACTCTCTGAAACTTCTGTTAACTGTTCAGGATCTCCTTGCTGATGTGCGGATTCAAAATGACAATGGAAATGATATTTGAAAACAGATTGTCTTGTGGGAAATGGATACACAGGCTTTTCTGTAGGCAAAGAAGAAGCCTATTTAGTCTCCCACCTCTTTGTAAATTGTCTGCTTTCAGCAATTAAATTTTACATGTGCATATGTAACTGCAGACGACAGCTACAACTGGGTGGACCAAAATTTACTGAGAACATGAAGCGATAAGAGAAATTTGAAAGGGCCAAATTTGGCCAGTGGACCTTTAGTTTTATACATGTGAGCTAGATGCTAATATCAGCATGCTAACATGGTTACAGTGAAAAACCTAAAATGCTAACAGCTAAAAAGCTCAATTCAGAGAAAATACGATCTGTAAGCGGTAGGCAACATTTTGCTTGTTTTCTGTAGGGTGCAACAGCAGACAATGGGCTTCGAGATTGGTTTTCTCTGGTGAGGTGAATGTGTCAGAAATGTCACCCAGTGTGCAGCAATGTCTATATAAAACCCCAGGTGTTCAAAGGGCAGTGCACAAGATGAATTATCTGTTTTTGGTGCAAAGTAGGGTAACATGCTTTTAAACTTTTCAATTAAATGTTATCAGAGCCAAATTGAACTTAAAACTATGCACCATGAGTCACTCAGCAGGAGACTTCCACCTTTGAGCTTTTAATCACACAAGCCCAAAGCACGTCTTCCCTTCGGTGATGTACATCTGCTCTTTCCAGTTTGTAGAATACAGTGAAAAAGCAGAGCAAAAACTATGGGAAGCTCCAAGTCATGAAGTTACTGTAGTGGAAACGTAGCTTAAAATATCCTAATACCAGAAGTTGAGCGACTCCACTTGTTATAGCTTATTAAATCTAGAGAGCCAAGCACTCCCCCTAGTGGATGCCACTGCTGTCTTATCTATTGTATATAGCATCAACAAAATGACAGAATTTTATAGACCATAGAAAATATACCAGGAATCAGAACAAGCTATAAAGTCTAGGTAGACTTCTTTTCAATCATGGTTACAAGTACTTTGTTGCATCCTTTCATGTGTTGTGGTTTCATAGTTTGCTTGTGCTTATTTGTCTCTGTCCTCTTTTCAACAGTGTGTTTGGCATGTTCTTTATTTGTGGTTACCAGCCTGACCAACCTGCTCTGTGTTTGTCTGCTGTTTCTCTTCTTTTCTATCTCCACTGACCCCTCACCCCAGCTCATCCAGTCAGATGGCCACTCCTGATAAAATGAGGTTTCTCACGCCAAGGGACTTGTAGGGTTTCTCTCTATGGCATTCAAAGGTCTTTACCATAAAGGCCATAAAGTGCTCTAATTTGGCACTATATGTAAATAGAACTGAATTGAATACTAAATTCTTAGCTTGTGATGAGGATGTGGCACATTATGAGAAGCCAAGTAAGATAATCCGCAAAACAAATGCACTAAAACTTCTTCTGTTGTCATATGATATGTTCTAAATCACTAATCTAGACATATAGGGTAAATTAAACAAGCAAACTCACAACTTTTTAAAAACATGTGGCGTTACGTCTAATTTACACTAATTTAGCAGCCTTTGGCAGCTAGGCATATACAGGGTCAAAGTGTGAAAGTGTTGCTGTTAAATTTGCATGGCTGAAGTAGTAAAATGACACATGTACATTAAGAAGCAACAGCTATAAAATGAGTATAGATTTAGCCATGCTACAGTTTGTCAAATGAAAGAGGAGAAAAAGCACAATAGTACACTAAATAAGAAAAACAAGATCTGTTTATGAGACAAAAATTTAAACAGTGACCGCATTTAATTTCATACTTTTCTTCTTTGTTTCCAAATGTTTTTAAATTTTCAGGACCATTAACACAGGCCTCAGTTTGCACTGGAGGGCAATCATTAGGATCTTTTCCCACTACTGTTTATCTGTGTCATGATACAGTTCAAAGTCTCTAATCCATCTGGCTGCCTTTTGCTTGGAATTTGGAAAGTACATCATGCCAGCATGCAAATTTGACACAGATACAGTTCAGGGCGACTTTCTGCTTTACTTCAACCTTCCTTCTTTATTTTACTCATACTTTATCTTTTGGGGTCAAGGCTAAAGTAGTGTTGAGAGTACAATTACTTATTCAGATGTTTTCTCTTCTTTTGCTTTGTCATATTTTATCATGTTTTGGTTAGATTTATTGATCCAGGTCAGGCTTTCACGTATCTTCATGTCACACATTATATTATAGTTATATTGTAACCCGCCAGTCTTCAGTATATCATTTATGTGTCATGTGTTACTACCTTTAAGCTCAGCACATTCTAGGATTATCTCCTCAGTTTTAAATGCCATTTTGGAACACTTTAAAAAGATTTTTGCTCACATTTACAAATAAGTAAAAAGGCATTTAAAAATCATATTTTTTTGCCCTATCTATTTATTTTTTTCTGTCTCCCTCTGTGCTGTATAAACTTCCTAATTAAAGGTTTTCTGTGCTGCTGCACTTGGAGAAACTAATCCTCATTACTGCATGTGTGATGTTTGCTATTTCTGACACACGAATTTCCTCCGAACTCAGCCTGCATATCTTCTCATGGTGCTGATTTTACTAAACATTGCTGTAGGATATTTCTGACATGAGTTTCATTGCATGACTATTTGCTGGGTCCTGGGTTGGGTAAGATTTATGGCCTTGGAGAGTGATAAGTTGTGTGAGAAGTTTCTGGATAGCCATATGATGTTCTGGTAGCAACTCCAAGTCAGAACCTCTGTGTTAGGACAATTGAATTCAAGTAATCAGGTCTGGATCTGGTGCAGTTTTATTTTTAAGAGCTAAAAGCCTCTGTAGACGAGTGAAGAACTCTTAGAAAATCTTCTCCTCAGGCATGGAAAGAGTCCTGCATTAACTGTTTTACTGACCATGAGGTGTCTGCAGCTCTTTAAAAATAGATGTTTAGATTAAAAGAACTTGTTCCATTTAAATACTGTTTCGATTTTAGCATTCTAGAGGAACTTTCCTTTTCTTGTGCTTGCACAATTAATGTGTTTGAAAGGACTGGACAGAGGTGTTGCCAAGAAGCAAAGTCTGCTCGGCCTTGAATGAACTTTCTACCTATTTTCCTTTCACAGTTTTGCTCATAGGGGGTCGTCTGATTGTTAGGTTTTTCATCTAATATTGTAGGGTCTTTACCCTAAAATATAAAGCACCTTGAGGCGACTGTTGTTGTGATTTGGCGCTATATAAATAAAATTGAATTGAAATTGAATTAAAGAGCAGTTGAAGGGTGCACATATGCTTCCATTAACACTTGAATGAGACCACTTCATTATTATCTGCTCAACTTTTCAAATGCATTTTATTTCTTATAAAATATCCAGTTCATTATAGGAATCAGTAAAGTCTGCATAGATGATGAGCTGTCAGATACTACAATGAGTACAGTTTTGAGGTCTTTGTTTAATCATTGGCTCTTGTCAAATCCATATGCTGATACATTTTCTGTTTCATCTCAAGAATTTAGGTAGATATTTGTTTTTCCTCCTTTGTTCTCATTATTCCTCCGACTGGTGATATAAGTGCATCTCCTCTAGCCCGGTCTTCATCGTATCCATGATAGTGTCCCCCCTCGCTGCCTCCCCCTCTGCCTCTGTCCTCCTGGCAGTGAATCCCCAGTTTCTTCTGCAGCTTCTCCTCCTGAAGGCGGAGCTCCATAGAGTCCACCAGGTCGTAGATGTTATCCATGGACCACAAAGGTGATGGGAACCAGGCCTTGACATCGCCGTCCTTTCCCACAATCAACATGCTAAAATAGTCCTCACTGATCTTTAGTTGTTCTCTCATATTGTTGACCATGTCAGAGGATAACGAGTCAACCTCGGTCTGACTGCGACCTGGGGGAAGGATGACAGAGTAGAAGCTAAGTCGTTCAAATTACACAACACAGTGGAAAGGGAAAAAAACCCCCAAAAATTAGGATAATTGTGAGTTCAGAAGCCTGTGTTGGTTCAGATTAGATAAAATATTAGGACAGTTCAACCTTAAAAGCCAAAGCAGAATTTCCAAAAACAGTTCCTCTATACTGGCTCCAAAAGCGAGACAATCCCCATAGACTTCCGTGTTAAAATGCTCGACTTTACAATAGAAATAAGCATGTTTACTGCCCGGAACAAATAACTGTTTTGTTCTCTACAGCTAAATTTCCCCTTTATGACAATTGTACTGTTATTTAAATTGTTTTTGTATGTTTAAAGGGACAGTTAGTCCCAAAATCAAAATGCATAAAGTTTTTTCTGTTGCTTATCAGCTTTATAAAGTGGTGTGAAAAAGTGTTTGCCTCCTTCCCGATTTCTTAGTTTTTTGCATATTTGTCACACTTAAATGTTTCAGATCATTAAACAAATTTTAATATTAGTCCAAGATAACCTGAGTAAATATAAAATGCAGTTTTTAAATGATGAATTAATTTATTAAGGGAAAAAAAGATATCCAAACCTACCTGGTAATTGCCCCCTAAACCTAATAACTGGTTGTGCCACCCTTGGCAGCAACAACTGCAATCAAACATTTGTGATAACTGGCAATGAGTCTTTCACATCACTGTGGAGGAATTTTGGCCCACACTTCTTTGCAGAATTGTTTTAATTCAGACACAGTGGAGGGTTTTCGTGCATGAACGGTCTGTTTAAGGTCATGCCAAAGCATCTCAGTCAGACTTATATCCAGACTTTGACTAGACCACTTCAAAACCTTCATTTGTTTTTTTGAGTCAGTCAGAGGTGGACTTGCTGGTGTGTTTTGGGTCATTGTCCTGCTGCATATTCCAAGTGCTCTTGAGCTTTAGGGAACAAATTGATGAGCAGACATTCTCCTTCAGGATTTTCTGGTAGAGAGCAGAATTCGTGGTTCCATCAATTACAGCAAGTCG
>VUQI01061264.1:1594-11877 GCA_015106735.1 Paratilapia polleni
GTGTAATCAATTATGTAATCTGACTTTCAGCAAATCAGTCTCAAGCATAAAAACATATTAATACATTTTCAGCAGCATCACAACATGTGACATTCCAAACCTCCTATTGTAACTGTACAGTTTATTGCACAGCTTCGTTCAGTTGTATTATTAAAGTATGGCTCAGCAGCTTTGCATATAAAAATTATTACATCAAAAGAGAATATATACTGCCCTTTGTCAGACCATATTGCCAGGAAAAGAAATGTAGCCCTTGGGACTGATTTTAAACTTTGAACATAACCTGCTCGGGAACAGGTTATGTGTGAAGAATAGGTTGAAAAAGATCCACCATGACGTTGAAAACTTTGGCTTTAGTCTAATCATATCTCACTTTAACCTCACTTTGTATACACCACTCAACCACAGTGTCTTTAAGAGAAATTCATGCATCAGGGGTGAATGAAATAGTGTTGACTGGCAGGAAATACTGTCCACAGTTAGCCAAGATTCCATTCCTAAGACACTTTTGGCATATCATAAAGATACCACTCTGCCTTGCCTTTAAGTGCATTATTCCAACAAATGCCTAATGCTGTTGGTTTTCCAACCTGCATTTGTGCATCTGTCAATAGTAAGTTGTTTTTGTTTATTTATTGCACACACTTTCAAACAAAACTACTTTTTGTATTATGTATCCTTTGTCCACTAATCACGATGTCTTCTTCCTTTTAATCTTAAAAAAGGCAAACAAACAACAACCAAAATATGTCTTTGCCAAGAGTATCTTTTTATTATCTTCTGGTAAGATATAAATTTTCATACTTTATCTCTTGCCTCAGGCCTTAACATTTGTGGCTCGCTTTAGTGAAAGATTCTAATTTCCTTGGCTGCAGCAGTATCTCACGTCTGCAGAGTGGTTCAACACAACTTCTTAGTGCAATTAACAGCTGATAACAGATAATTAAAGTTGCCATTGTTTTTGTGAAACATCACTGCAGATTTACACAGACTCTGAAGAAATACACATCCATTAATTTATCTTGGACTAACAGTTGATGATTACATTATTTGTTAAGGTGCAAAACTAATTCATATGTAGAGATAAAATTTCTCCCTTTGTTTCCTAGTGCACACATTATTATGGAAGTGTTGTAGTGAACTGGCAAAACTCGATGTTGTTTTTACTGAGAGTAAGTGACAAAGAGATAAATGGATTTCTTATCAAAGATAAACAGGTTAATGTCTGTCCCAAAGTCTGTTATGTATTTAGTAAGTTTTTCCCACAGACAAACAAATAAAAACAACAACAGTGGTTTAGAATTCACAGGGCTGTTATTGTTAAACTTGGATCTGAAAGCTTGAAGTAATGTACCATTTGTTCTTGCATTTGTTCATGTTGAATATTTAATTTGGAAGCGCTTTTGGGACAGAGGTCGGATGAACAAGCGTTGCAAAGCTGATATCACAGGTGGCAGTATATTTCTGGATGCACATAGACCTCCTAATTTACATTCAAATCACCACAGCAACTCATGAGAAATGTGTTTGCTTTGCAGCAGATTTGTAATCCTTCTGTGCACCACAATTCCCCAACTTCCCTGTCAAAGCCAAGAAAGAACAGGGGAAAAAAGCAGATGCACTTGCTCTCTTCTAAAAGCAGAATCACCAACCTCTGCTTCCCTCATTTGCTTCTGCTAAGCACACATCTGAGCGTGCATTAGATCCCATCTGTTCACTTATACACAATAGTCATTCTATATAATTTATACAGGTCTTGTCCCTGTAAACTACCCACATATTGGTCCCTTATTAGTTTTTCTAAGATTGTGTAATGAAGCGGCAAAGGTTTCCATTATGATTCAGTCAACATGCCTGCAGGCAGGCTGTCTCTGGAAATTCTCTGTTGATTGCTTCAACTCTCTGCAGGTTGTTTGTCTTTTAAGAGGAGTAATGTATTGATCTGCAACAAAGAAGAAAAAAGAATTCAAGGTTACTGATAATGTAAACTTTTAAAGGACCTACAATGGCAATATTTCACTAGACAAGTTATTAAACACATAATTTTAAAACAAAACATGTATAATCTGTGAACTTTAGTGCTTGTTGTAATTGCAGTAAAAGAACAGTGTACTTTATTAATTAGGATAAATACAAATATTATACGACTGCAGTATTACTGATACATTTTGAAAACTCACATTTATTTAGCTAACTCTTCTGTATAATTTATACAGAATATAAAAAATCCATTTATTTTAAGATTCTTACCTGCTATTGTGCATACATGTTGATGTGCTGCAAGTCAGCTACAGGACTGCACCGATCCAACTTTTTTCCATTTCCGATACAATACAAATACCTTGGCTTTGAATACAGGGCACACTGTTAAAATAATCCTCTGTATTTCTCACTGTGAGGGAGAGACTGGGAATAATTCTTTTATGTGTAAGACAGCATTAAGCTCAACTTAAACATTTCTTTAATAACTTTGTAAAATAAAATGTGACAAATGAATACATCCAGGAATGTGAATTTAGTGAAGTGGTATTACTGAAATAATAAATGACAGGAGGCCCAACACAAATGCAATGAACAATTAAAAAATGTACTGGCATTATTCATCTGATTTATTTGTACTTATCTAATTTCAGCTCAAGTGAGAGTTATTAGACTACTGCATACTACCGTACAGTTGCTAGTTTCTACTGTTATTTCACCTCCTCACACACACACACACACACACACACACACACACACACACACGTGTTGCATGTGCAGTGAATTATTAATCTAGTTGATGATTAAAGAACCTCTACTTTATATAAAGTTGCTCTCACCAACCATAACTATTGCAAGCATACAAAGAAAAGTGTTGATCTAGCAGGTGTGAAATAGTTCCAAACTGCTGACTTTTTGTGGTTAGCTTCATGCAGTCTACATTAGCTCTCCTGCTATTTGTTGTGTGGGGAAGTAAACAGAGAACAACATATAAATGAATTGAATAGACTGGCCCATAGAGAACATTATCAATCATCATCTGAGCCAACTTTTTTCACCAGAATGGAACTGATGCGTGTGATTGGACAATCAGATGGGTGCGCACTCTAGTTTAACCAATTTAAAAATGTGAAATAAAAGAGCAAAAAGTGACTTCAAAGTCATGTTTGTTGGCTGTATCACAGTAAACTGACCGTGCAACCAAAGTGATGCGTAACCATATTCTGCATAAGCAGAAAGGAAATAAAGGAGTGCTACAAGTGCTAGCACTGCTAACATTAGCCACGCTCAGCAAACCAATCTGACATTGTGTGTGTTACGCAAGGTGTAGAGTGCCACACATTTTAGTGATGTTTGTTTCGTGGTATTATTATTAACAATTTTGTATAGCTGTTAAATACACACAACAACATTTGTATGGCCAAAGTTTAACATTGTACATTAGACTGGGCTCATGTTTGAATGTTCTCTGAGTGTTTTCTGTCTTGTAGACCAGATGACTAGTCAGATTTTTTTTTCTTTCTGTCACTTAAACAACTAATAAGTTAGTTGCCAGGAACATTCTTAATCTGGGTCAACACTTTCTGTTCTATCAGCCATTGTTTACTATAATAGCTACATTTTTAAAGACTAGGAAAATGTCACATCATCATCAGACAAGGTTTCAAAACAAAACTTTGGCAAATGTTGTGTGTGCTCTTCACACTGACTTTTTAAAGGCAGGAAAACGAGCCTGCTCAAATTCAGTTGATAAGTAGAACAGGAAATTTGAAGAGAAAAAGCCGTCAGTTGTCAGTCAGCTGTTTTTATTTTTTGAAGGCTGTGTGAGACACTATTAGTTCTTTCAGCGCGTGCCTTGAAGGTAAACCTTGCTCATCGCTGTAGCAATTCATGATGGGAGCAAAGGTTGAGGTGATGCTCCACAGGGGTACATCTGCAAGGGAGCAGTTGGGGCACTTGCTTGTTTTGTAGTATAATGCATTCTATGCATCATGTATGTTTTGTTTTGTAGTTGTTAGTACAATCAAAGTACTTCTAGAAGCGAGTCTCACCACTCAGCAGCCATCTTGGTAATGCCTCCAGGCAGTTATTAGCAGCGCTAAACCAGAGAGAGTAATTACTGTATTTGGTCTCAAAAGTCATAAAATGGACTTTTAAAAAAACAGTCAAATCTAACAGATTTTTCATTGAATGACCCTCGTGGGACAGCTCACAACTAATTAGGTTGATTAGCACATATTACAGTAACATGGCTCTGTAGCAGAGCTGTCACCTACTGAAAAAAATAAAAAATACAAATTTGCTTTCAAAACTTCAGTAATTGGTTTAAGTTTCCAAACAAAGTTGGTGCAACACAGTGGCAAAATGCCCCTGCCCCAGCTGATTTGAAATGTGTTGTTGGCATGAAATTTAAAATGAGAATTTTCAACCGTTTTATAAACAGGGTTTTAGTATCTCAAATACCTCAAATACAGTATCTAGCTAAAATTTTTGCCGATGGTTAAACATCATAGCTATTAATATGCATGAACAACACATTTTAAATCTTTGTATTCATTGAGAAGTGGCTGGTGAGGCCTGTTATGATATATGCTGCTGTTTCCAAAACGAAGGGATGCTTTATGTGATGCCCACAACAATCAAAGCATCAGCAAATGCAGAGAGGGGGAAAGAGGCTTGCAGTGGTTCACAGAGACAAGGATAGAAAGTCAGGCAAACAGACAGAGGGGGGATCTCAGCATTCAGTGCTTGCTGTCGCCACCATTAGAGTGAGACCAAACTTGCCTTCCCTGCAGTGCGGCACTGAAGGTTGCAGTCACCGACATGCTTTCGCAACTTTCTCCCACCCACACACCCCCAAAAAGCTCCCACAGGCCATATCCTAATACTATGTTGTGCCTTTTATCCCTGCCCCCCCACCAATACTCTCCCATTCCCGTTCTGTTGACTGCGACCTCCTCCCTCTTCTGCCTGCTTTTTACTGTGAAATGGAGCCCTTCTCAATCACACAGCGCTGTTGGCCTGCTCTTTATTTCACTCGTCTTTTTTTGTTCCCTCTCTTTCTGTCTGGCTGGAAGCTTATCTGTGAGGCTCAGCTGCTGGTCGACTGTCCACAGAGAACCCTGGGCCACAACAACAAGAACAACAAAATAAATAAATAAATAAAAAATACAGCAAATATAGCTACTCTTTTGCATGGCTTTATTTATGGTAAATACTGAGACACTTCAACTATTTACTATAACTATAATTTGAAATATGAAAAATGATACTCACATGATGCAACTGAGTCAGCAGAGAGCTGAGTTTACAGCTTTTTTTTAAATGTTATTTTATATTCACATTGTCTTTGTGCTGTCCAATAAAAAAAAGGAAAAAAAATTAATTAATTTTTTTTAATAAAGTCAAAACAGTCTAGTTTTCAGTCCATAATGATGCATTCTTTTACAGCACTTTTAAAGGTTTTATTAAGCTCACCTGTGGTAGAGATGATTCAGTTCATACATAATTATTATGTATGTATTAAACCTATGCAATAACTGTTAAAAAAAAAAAAAAAAAAAGATTTTTGATTGGGTTGAAGTTTTCACTGGTTCTACATACATATACTAATAGAAAAAGTCTAGATTTTATTTGATTCAAAAGAGTAGATGGATGTTTTAAGGCCATTTTATTAAGTATGGCTGTAACCTGTGATCAAACAGTGTCTGTCCCATTCCTGACCCCTTCCCTTGTGGCATTCTCTAAAGTAAGGTGTTAATGGAGGAGTTCAATGAGAGCATGTAAAACTTTTCCTGAAGCTCAGAAAACATCTGCGAGATTGGTTCTGTGATGTCTCTGCTCTGATTCTGCAATGCGGTTCTTGATGACAGTATGCAGCAGCCCCACCCCTAGGTCACAGCTCCATCACTTGCGATATTTCTACTACCTCACACTATGGTAGCGACAGTCCCACCCTGTTAATGTGTAAAAGTGCCACACTCAAAGATGAAACCTGAAAATTTCTCAACAGGCACATGAGCCGTGAATTTTTCCTAGCTTCCAGGTTTGGTTGCATGTCATGCAACCAGCGGTACTCATATATAACTGTTTCCCCCCGTTCTGCCTTCCGCCTGTGGGTTCGTGTTTGGCCTGCTGACTTTACATTGGGATCTTATCATGAAAATAAAACTCACAATAGAAAGATGCACTTTTTACACCTGTGGTCTATAAGGAAAATATTTTTGGGGTGCTTATTTAGCCTTTATTTAAATAGAACAGGAGAGAGAAGACAGAGCAAGGAAAAATACGCAGCTAATGGCCTCAGGACAGATTTGAACCTGGGCCTCTGCGACAGCCCTATAGCACAACAGGCCAACTGCTTAACTGGGTGAGCTATACTGGTGCCCACTAAGTTTTGATCAATGGGGTTTTTTGTTTTTTTCTTGTAATACTGCAAACAAACCACTGGGAAAAATTTGCAGAAAACTGAATGTTGGTATTACAGTTTCTTTACAATTGCTTTGGCTCAAAATGTTAAAACAAAATGTGAAATCCTTACTTGTAGAAATCAGGAAGAGCATTTGCCATTTTTTGTTAGCATTTGTAAATGTTTTGGGATATAGATGATGTTTCAGTCAGGTGGATAGTTTAACTCTCCAAAGCATGTTAGCATTGTTTTCATTCTGTAAGTCATCACTTGCAGAATAGTCCATCTAATTGTAAAAAATCTGCTAAGCCCACATAATTATAGACTTTTAAATGCAATTTTGATTACAATTTGATTACAACAAAACCCACTGAAGCCTGCTCAGATAAACATTAAGGGGGCAAAAGCCTGGCCATGGAAGAGTAAGGATGTATGATGGTGTGCATTCAGTGTGAGGTCAATAAGAATCTGTTGCAAAAGAGACAGGAGCAACATGTACACACTTATCGGTACTGATAGTATTCATGTTTTGTTCTGTGAAGTTATTTGTATGTATTTTTTAAAGTTTTTTTTTCAAATGTTAATCTAACTGTAGTTTAATGTGACCACTGGATGAAAAATATTTTTCCCCTGAATACATGCAAATGTAAGTGCTCTTTTTTTTATATGCAGTAGAATGTGATACAATGTGCTATTGAAATCAGCATCTGAAAAGTATTTACCTTGATACACAAAAGAAGTCAGTTCTCCTCAAAAAATAATAGTCCAGTACATTAGATTCTATATCAGTGAAAAGATGTGGGACTTTTAGGAAAGCCTTTGGAGCTTATCTATAGTGTTCACAGCTGACAACTTCAAAAATATTACAGGAAATTTATATGTCCACTCCCAGTGAGTCTGGTTGTGGCCACAACCAGAAAACAACATAAAGGCTCGACTTATCTCAGTGTCTGCAACATACAAAGAGGTGGCCACACCCAAGATTTAGTTTACCAACTAAGATATAACAAATGAAAGGTCTGGGACCTGGCCAAAAGAAACAAAATGTTTAAGAAGTCCTGGCTAATCATGCAATAAGCTTAGGACCCAGAAGCCCCCTCCCTCACATTAAAAAAAAATTCCATTAAAATTAAACTAACAAATGAAACCAAGAAGAAACCAGGGCTTCCATCTTGAAAAAAAAGGAGAAAAAAAATGAAAACACAAAGAACCCTTAACCTCTCATTTAAGCGATACTCTAACAATATATGTGTCACATTTAATTGTTGGGCAGCATGATGGATCAGTGGTTAGCAACGCTGCGTCACAGCAACAGTGTTCAAATCCACCATCTGGCCAGGGCCTTTATGTGTGGAGTTTGCATGTTCTCCCCGTGTCTGCGAGGGTTCTCTCCAGGTACTCTGGCTTCCTCCCACAGTCCAAAGACATGGGGTTAGGTTAACTGGCAATTCTACATTGACCATAGGTGTGTGTGTGTGAGGATGAGTGGTTTTCTGTCTCTCTGTGTTACCCCTGTGACAGACTGGTGACCTGTCCAGGGTGTAGCCCACTTTTCGCCCAATGACAGCTGTGATAGGCTCCAGCCCTGCCGCGACCCTGAATTGGAAACCAGAGGAAAATGGATGGATGGATGAAATATCTTGAGGATCAAGCATTTTTCTTTTAATGCTGAGCAGTTAGTAGTTGCTTTTTAAAGTGGACACAGGACACAATACAGAAAGCACATTTCTCCAGTATCAGCCTCTCTCCATTAGCTAATTTAAAGTTCAGTATATAATTTTGTCCATCACTTTTCAAGCTGTATATGATAAAGTCATGTACAAGTACATTTCTAAATTAATGTTTTCATGTATTAAGTCTCATGTTTAACCATCTAGTGGTTGAGAGCGTGACTTAAGATGAATGGGGTCTGAGGTTGACTTTGCCCAATTTATTTCCAGATTACATTAGATCAGACTAGATTACATGACAATGTGTTTTGCAATCCATAGAGATACAGATATTTTTTAAACTGACCTTTTCTGTTTGGTATAATTGATTTTGTTACAATATGAATAAATCTTTGCTGATTTACATTGTTGCTGTGAAAGTCCCCAGCCTTCCCTGCAAGCAGCATGCCCTTCCCTCAGCTGCAACACATCCCCATTCCCAGTGGGGATCCCAGCTCGATCCTTTCTGGCAACCCCAGTAACAGCTTTGATGACACATCCCCCACCCACATGCACAGCAATGTGATGATCTTTGGCAAAGCTGACCGCATATCTCATTGAATGGGTGTATATTACGCAATTAATTCATCCTATGTATTTCCTACACAGTTAATATACATTGTACGAGACATAATTTAATCTCTTTTATCAGGTGCTAGAAACTTGTGTGGCATGTTTCACAGCCTCACAATCAGCACAATGCTCATATGATTATTTAACATGTCATGTAGATGATGTTGACAAGTTCAGGAAGGTGAGATTTTGACACTAGAGTTATCTAGTCTATAAATTTTTTTCCTGTTTTGTCAGGCTCACAGAATCTTCTTTAGCGAGATTTCTACAGTTACCAAGAAGTGGTTGTATAAAAGAAACCAATTTTTGTATCTGTGCAAAAAAAACAAAAAACATATCAAATGACAGTTTACAAAACAATATGTGAAATCTATCACAAAACAGTGGTGACTTGCATATCAGAAAGAGATGTTCTCACTGTTTATTAGCATTTTAAAATGTTTTATGGCATGTGGGAAAATGACTAAGTAAGTCTGTCTACAGTTTGAACAAATATTGGTTGTATATATCTTATGGTTCAGTCACACTAGAGTAAAAATATGATGTGAGCCTTATTGTGACTAGCAAAAATCGGTTGTTGCCCGGTGATTGCATTGAATTTTTTTTGCTGTCAGCGACTGATTGCAAGTAGTTACAGTGTCCAACTGGTCACCCAGAGGTTGAGCATGCAACACCTTTAACTTCTGGGCAACCACTTTTGATCACAAGGTGATTGCACAGGTTGCCTGATGGGAGGAAACCTGTCTCCAGTCATGATCTCACTCAGACTGACTGCAACTGACTGCAGACAGACTGGTAAAGATTTGCAAATAATTACTGTCTAATGTATAAATGCCAAAAGCATGCCACCAGCACTCTACTCAACTCAACTTCCATTAGGTTGTAGTACCTGGTACTAGGTACTTTTTTAGTACCTACTCGGCCGGGGTTCCAAGCGAGCTGAGTCGAGCCGAAAATGTGACGTCAACAGACTGCATGTCATAGCCCTGTAACTGGTTTGCTTGTGGAAATTTCCAACTCTCTCCAAGGCCTGGAATGGACTCCACCTTTGGGTGGAACCCTGACGCCCACACCTCGCCCAAACCACCTGTGCTGCATTCACCCTCATTACCAAGCACTCAACCTTCACCAGATTGTCTGCTTACTCGTGCGGTAATCAGGTCTCACTTTTGTATTATCTGCATCAGAATTTCCCTGTGCTCATCTTCGTTGTTTTTGTCTCCAGTCCCGGGCTAAGTGTGGGCTCCCTACCTACCCACCTACCTGTTCACCGTTGGGCTGGTCCGCCCTCGCCTGTTAGTAACCTGGATCATTCCCTGCAAACCATTCTCTTGCCTGTCCACCCTCCATCACCTCCGGTCCTTGGATACGCAAACCAGTGGGTTCAACCCTCCTCTCCTGGATCCTCACCCAATCCCTCAAGTAAGCGCATGTTGAACATACTCACCTCCCTGTATTCGGACATTCTCTGGATTTCACCTGCTTCACCTAACAGTCTTCTCCTCTCTCTCAGAATCCTCCCTCCGTGATCAACTTGGCTCTCCTGAAAAGTTCCACTCAATTCTGAACTATTGTTTTGTCAATAAATTGTGAATCATTCAGCTCTGCCTTCT
>VUQI01061268.1:9516-24629 GCA_015106735.1 Paratilapia polleni
CATGGTGTTCAAAAGTTTTTACAAATAAAAATCTTAAAAGTGTGGCATGCATTAGTATACAGCCCCCTTTACTCTGATACCCCTAAATAAAATCCAGTGCAACTAATTGCCTTCAAATCAAATCAACTAATTAGTAAACAGAGTTCACCTGGTTTCTGGTTGTAACGTGACAAAATGTGAAAATGTTCAAGGGGTGTGAATACTTTTTCAAGGCACTGTAGATAGCTCACAAACGTGTAAGACGTATTCTGAAGCTACAGATTTAAAGATTTTATGTGAAATATTACAGATTTTTCTAAACCAGCGTGAAACACTGATGCCATTCAGATACTGATGTCTGCTTTAATGGTTTTTACAGGATTTCTTCTCATTAAAGAAATCCACTGATCGTCACTGAAAGCGTAACAGCATGCCACTGTGATGTGAACTGCTTCTGTCTGAATGTGAGTGTTTGGTGTGCTGCTGCAGGTTCCCATGATCCTGGTTGGAAATAAATGTGACCTGGAGGTGGAGCGTGTGGTGGCCAAAGAGTCGGGCATCGGGCTCGCCCGCCAGTGGAACTCCTGCGCCTTCCTGGAGACCTCGGCCAAGAGCAAGATTAACGTTAACGAGGTGACTAACACACCCAAACTAAAGCTTAAACAGTTAATCACAATTAATATTTACCTCGTCAAACTAAACTTAACATCTCTGGGCTTCTCACTTTTGGGCCAACAAAACAAACATTCAAACACAGCACCTTTGATTGTGCAAAATTATATACATATACATTATATACATACAGGGATACACAATGTGCGAGATTAAAGAATTGTGGCGGTGTCTTTGGTCCTGGCTCAGAAATAGTGGTCGTCGTAGTGATCAAACATCAAACCTTATAAATCGAGTTTATTAGGTCCATGTTTCAGTTTGTGAGTTGTAACAAACTGCTGAAATCTTAAACTTTAAGTTTTCCTTCAAACTTCAGATTTTTATCAATCAGATTTTGGTCATAGACTGTATATAAAAGATGGACATAACCATCGGCGATGTCACTCATTAGTTTGAGACATTTTGTTGAAGCCTCAGCGTTAAAGTGTCGCCTGCCGCCATGTTGGTGTTTTAGAGCCAGAAATGACCATATTTAGAAAAAGTTTATTATAGTGAACGAAAAACTAACCATGAATAATAATAATAATAATAATGATGATAACTAGACTTTTGATAACAAAAATCTGAAATAAAATAAAAAAATATGCAGGAATTGTCGTATTTTTAATCTTTGTCAAATTTGTTATCGCAGCCTGTCTGATGAGGCTTTGGTGCAGATTCAATCTTATTATTGTCATTATTATTATTTTGTTGTTGTTTTTATTGTTGATGATTTTCATTATTTAAATATTGCTCAGTAGCTTTATCCATAGCAATACAATTTATCTGCAAAATAATAAGTAACTAAAGCTTTAAAATACATAGTGTGGAGTATAAAATACAATAATTTCATCCAAAATAAAGTGCAGTAAAAGCAGAAAGCAGCATAACATGAAAATACTTAAAATACAAGTACATTAAACCTCAGTAAAGTACTTGAGTAAATGTACTCAGTTACATTCCTGCTGGTCCTACCCAGACTGTCAGATTAAGAGTACTCTAGTCCAGTGGCTTTGGTCGGGGGCCCCCCCTTGCTCCCCTTCTGGACACGCTCCTGGGCGAGAGGGTGGATGGTAGCTAATGCTAGCAAGTTTAGTTAGAAAGCTGCACTAGAATTGTTTATTTTAACTAGAGGGTCAGTTAAAATAAACCCCCGCCCTGTAGCTACAGAGACCAAAACAATTTTTGTATCAGGCTGTAAACATGTTTACAGTCAGTCCCAACTATGTGGACTGACTCACTGCTGGAGCCTCTAGTGGATGTTAGAGGAACTGCAGGTTTGGGTGTTTTTTGGTAGTTTTTGTCACTTCAGCGTGGGCTTCATTTCTTTGTGTTTGTGTGCAGATCTTCTACGACCTCGTCCGACAGATCAACAGGAAGAGTCCAGTTCCAGGGAAAACTCGCAAAAAGTCCACCTGTCAGCTTCTCTAATGACAGGTAGCTCTTATTATCTCTCACACACACACACACACACACACACACACACACACACACATTTGTTTATACACTCTTTCTCTTTCTGCAGTTTTCTGCTCACCTGACAACCAACCAACCAACCAACCAATCACAGGACATCTTCCAGCTGGCCACGCCCCTTTAACACAACCATATCATCATCAACATCAGCCACCTCTGACCTCTGTTACCATGACGACTGCATCTCCCATCCACTCACCACACTGTCTAAAGGAGACTGTTGCCTTGGAAACATTAAAACAAAACATCAAAGGACTGCAACGGCGGCGGTGTTGATGATGATGATGATGGTGATGATTCTGCTGTTGCGGGACTGCGGGGCCAGATTTAAACTACGGTTCCCATCATGCCCTCTGCTAGGCTGTTCTTGCAGTGGGGAGTGGCTTCTTGCTTCTTTTTTTTTTTAAACATTTCTTTCCTTTTCTTTTCTTTCGACTTTGTTGTTTTCCAGCAGTCCTGAGCCATTCACACGCAATGTGACCGTCAGCCACGTCGGCGTCGCCGCTGACGTGGCTGACTCTGTGTGTGTGGCTCTGGTCAAACCTGTGGATTCATACAGTGGTTATTATTACAGTGGTTATTATGATTCTGTGTGAAAACATTTAAGAGTCATTTAATGTTTTTGGTTTTTTGGGCAGGAGGGGTGGGGGTGGGGTGGGGATGCAGCAGGTCGTGAGGTTACCTTACCGTGCTGGTAGCGCTGTGCTAATTAAGGTTAGCCTACAGCTAACAAACTGGTAACCAGTAAAACCAGTGAGCGGCAGCAGCTGCAGCTTGTTAGCAGCACCGTGAGCTGAATCCTGAATCGTGTTGCCTTTTTGACAGCAGACTCACACTGGTCCAGTACCTTAACTCTGTGTATGTGTGTGTGTGTGTGTGTGTGTGTGTGTGTGTGTAAGTGAGCTACATAACAACAGTGAACCAGGCCAGTTTCTGTAATGATCATTTATAATTATGGAGCAGAACAGCCAACAAATGTCTCTGTGGCATTAACCGCATAATTTCCTGCTTTAAAATATTATTAACGCGACGCAGCTGAGTGGGAAACACTGAATTATTGGTCCTGTTGGTCACTTTAACTGATAAGATATTAAAGGGGGCCTGTCATGCTCATTTTTAAGCTCTATATTATTACTTTGGGATTCCACTTGAGTAGCTTTACATGATTTAAAAGAAAACTTAACATCTTTGCCATCCTTTACTGGCCCTTTTTGCAGCCCCTACAACGAGCCCCCCCCCGTAAAAGCCTGCCTTCTTCTGATTGGCCCACTTATGGGAGCCTGCAGAGCGGCAGCACCAAAAACATTTTCTGCTCATTTGAAAAACCGAAGCCTGAGCTTTGTGCTTACAAGGAAAACCTTTACACACATTAACCATACAAATATCTGACAATAAAACCTACGAAGGAGTAAAAAGGGCCACATTACAAAAAAATATTAGAAGGAATCTTTTTTTAAAAAATTGCATTTTGAGAATAACTGTTGAAATTTTGAGATTAAAGTTCAAATACTACTTACAGAATAAAGCTGAAATATCAAGAATAAATTTAAGATACTATTTCGACAATAAAGTTGGAATTTCGAGAATAAAGTCAGAATTTTAAGACTAAAGTTGAAATATTGAGAGTAAAGCTGAATGACTACTTGGACAATGTGCACATCCTTTGAGCAGACTGTATTTAACTGATGTGTTTATGTGCTAAAATAGAAATAATTTCCTTGTTACTAAAACTGACTGAAAATAGTTTCAATTTTATTCTTGAAACTTTTACAAAACTTAACAAAAATCCATTCTTAATGTGGCTCTAATACTCCTTTATAAAAACATTAAATATTTGATGAAAAAAGGAAAAAAGAAAAAGTGTAATAGGTCCCCTTTAATGTATCGAGGTGTGGATTACCAAACCTGAGCAGATAAAGTGAGCGTCTGTGCCTGGTATTGTTGGTACTTCATGCTAACACTTGCACTGGCATGTTAAATTGTTGGTGTCTGAGTTCTTATCAGTTAAAGAGGAAACTTAAATTCTCAGTGTTTCAGTTTAACGGTAGCACGGCTGAAGTTCAGTCAGACGGGGTTAAAGCTGAAGCTGCAGAAAGACTCTGAACATCTGTTTTTAAAAGTGAGCGTGGTCAGCTTACAGAAATCGGACCCGTGACCTCTGTGAGTGCTGCTGTGCAGTTTTCTGCTATCAGGAGCGCCGCGGTACCGCGTGGTACCGCTGTCAGTATTCTGGGTCTCCTCCAGTACGTTCAGTCATGTAGCATGTTGATGTTTCTGCCAGTACCCAGTCTGACCTCCAGGAGGTGCGTCTGTGACAGTTTGCATGCCGAGCAGAAGCTTCCGGGCCAGAGAGCGGTTTGCGGCCGCGGCGGGGCAAACACGAACGGTTTCCTGCTAACGTGCAAACTGTAAAGCCGGTGTTACGATATCACCAGATGATTCCTGCGTTAATCTTGTAATATCAACAGAGAAGGGGCTCAGCACTGCCTCTGGTGGTCGTAAAGCAGAAAACAACCAGTGCTAATGTTTCTGAATGTTTCTGTCTGCGCCACAAGGGGCAGCACTGAGCACCTTTTACAGCCAAAAACCAACATGGATTAACAAGATTTACAAAAAATAACCCCCCATTATACATTTAACAGAGTTTTATAAAAAAGTCATTTTAAAGTGATATGAGGTCATTTTTAAGTGTATTTGTTAACTTTTATCACTTCTCCTACACAGTATCCGTAACTGGTGTGTTAACAGTTAATGAATGATGATTAATACTGTACAGCAAATGGTTATAAAGCATATTTAGTTACATATAATGGTGTTATTATGATTATTTCAATTGTTTATTCACGTCTATGTTGAGCATCACAGTGTATTCTTAATGTTGGAAAGTATTTCTTAACGTATAAATAGAGATGCTTCATATTATGTATTAATTTTATCTGATTATAGCTGTTTACGGTTATTGGTAATTTACTAGGAGGAGAAATAAGGTGATAAATACTTATATATAAATGTCCTTATATCACTTTAGCATAGCTTCAAAGTGAGGGTTATTAAGGGTTTATATGCTCGTAAAAATCAAGCGTTTCCAGGTTTTCGTCTGGGATTTTGTTCTTACAAACATTGTTCGGTCATTTCGGCGCCCAGCTATGGCTGCACTGACCTTTCTGTCCTCCGTGCAGAGGCTGTGGCGGCATTTGTCACTTGTCGGGCTGTGGCTTCTAAAGGCGTAGGTGTGCTTTAAACAGTAGAAGAAGTGAGTGCGATGTTTTGGAAAAAGTTGTTCAGCTCGGTTAGTTGTGCGAGAAGCAGTCGTGAAAAACGAAAAAGGGACTTCGGGCTTAATTTCACACGTCTGCAACCACGCTGGGTGCGATTGTTGCTTTGAAGACGGCGAAAATGTCAGAAGCAACCACCCCCGAGTGTTTGGACGAAAACAGACGTGTTTGAAAGTGTTCGAGCACTTCATTTGAAGCACACTGAGGCCTGAACAGCTATAGTAAATAGAGGTTGTTTTAGATGGTGACACTTTAAGTGCCCATATTTAGCGTTTATGAGCAGCATGTAAACATTTAATAGAAGTGGTAACACTGTGCGGCAGCTGTAAGCAGATATAAATGTTTAAATGTAACTGAAAAACAAAATGTGGCTTCATTTAATTGATTTGAGTATTAAATTTAACACTTAATATGGCTTCATATCTGCTTACAGCTACTTTACAGTGTGTTACAGGCCATTTGTTGCATGTTTACATACTTTACCAGCTAGCAGTTTCCCTTCGCTTCCAGTCTTTGTTCTAAGATGGGCTAAATCTGAATCTGACGCGACATCGAAGTGACGATTGCAGCTGCAGCCGAATGCAAACTGGAATGAGCAGTTCACAATAAGAAGAAATTATTTTTAAAAATTCCCATTACTGATATAAATCTGCTTCTTTTTCTCTGTATGGCATGATGACCAGTGAAATGTAAAAGAAACCAGTTCAACCAGTGAGGTATCGGGTTAAAAAAAAAAAAAAAAAAATCCCAGTAGGCTGCTGGGAGTTTAAACACTGATGTTAAAATGGTCTGAACTGGTTTCTTCCCAGTACAGAAACCCACAAGCAGTGGTGGCAGCGGGAGGCAGGGGGAAGGGAAGGGGGTGGGGAGGGGGCGATGAAGCCAAATGTAAAGTTAAAAACTAAAAAGCCTTAAATGAATAAAAGTGGTGCAATTTTGTAACAGCAACCTGTGATGTGGAGTCATTCTGCATTTGCAACGTATGAATTATGTGACATAAAAAGTTAAAGCCGTACAGTTTGCTGTAGCTTTCCTTACCATCTTCACTGATCGAGCTGCTGCGTCAAAACCAAAAGTGGTCACACGGGCTTCTTCAAAGTACAACCGGGGTCAGACAAGGCTGTATCCTGTCCCTGCTCCTCTTCCTTGAGCTCTGGACAATTTCATGCGACGAGTAGCGGTGCGCATTGGACCGTCAGCCACTGCTGTTGGAATGCTTTGGTGATCTTTGCTGACGGCTTGCTCGACAGTGGGTAGTGTGATCAACAGAGACACGGAGGCAGATGTCAAGTGTCACATTGGGAAGGCAACGGCAGTCTTCTGGAGAATGAATAAGAATAAGAATCCTCCATCTCCTTGAAGATCAAGGTACCACTGCTGCTTCGGTTCAATTGTCACCCCCCTCATTTTGGCCGAGACATACATGTTCATGATCTTTGAGTTATTGGCGCTGATCCTGAGGCCAGTCTTGGTGGCCTCTCGGTCGAGGTCCCTCGTTGCATCTTGCAGCAAGGCAATGTTGTCAGTGAAGTCCTGGTCGTCGAGGCCTTCTTGATCAGTCCAGTGGATACCGGATCCTCAGGATGAGCGCTGATACATCAAAGATCATGAATGCATATGTCGCAGCCTGAACAGGGGAGTGGCCAGACTGAAGTGGTAGAGGGTAGTGTGATCACCAAAGACAGAGACATGGAAACATGCCAAGTGTCTTCTGGAGAATCAATAAGGTCTGGTCTTCCATCTCCTTGAAGATCAAGCTCCCACTGCTGCTTCAGTTCGATCATCATTCCCCTCGTTTTGGCTGAGACATGCATGTTCGTGATCTTTGACTTGTCGGCGCTGATCCTGAGGTCAGTCTCGGTGGCTTCTCGGTTAAGGCCGATCATTGCATCTTGCAGCTTCACCTCATCTAATTCGAACAGTTCCATCTATTCCAGTGAAACCTGGAAGATGTCAATAAGTCTCAATAAAAATCTTGACATCTTTCAGCAGAGGTGCCCACGCTGAATTCTCAAGATCCGATACTACAATCACATCACCAACGAAGAAGTGGCTTGTTGCAAACTGCACATCACTGTCGCCTGCAGAAGACTCCAGCTGGTTGGCAATGTCCTTCGAATGGAGAACCAAAGACGGCAATGACATGGGTACCTCCTGATGCCAAACGACCACGAGGACGCTTGGAGTTTGTAAAAGACCTAAAGATGCGGAACATCAGGTGGGATGAAGTTGTGACCTTTGCCAAAGACCAGAAATGCTGGAGAATGCTTTTTGCCCGATATGTTTTGTAGTATGGGAGGATTTGAGTCTGATGTTTTAGTGTTACATTATTAGATTACAGTCTAATACTTGTGATATATAATATAGAAATATAAAACTAATCATAACCACGGTGCAGTATCATAACTGGTAATTGCCTGGCAACCACAGTAAAATATTTGGTCTTTTTGTTATTTTATAGAGTTTCAAGATTATTAAACTAAGTAGGAAACATGGAGTCTACCTCATTGTTTTACTCGCTTTGATAGATTATGACATTAATCAGTGCTGTGCCTATAAATAATGGACATAACCACAGTGACATCATCCGTTTCTATATTGAAGGCTCAGTGTTTTTGGAGCCAGAACTGACCCTAACTCATAAAAAAAAATCACCCCCTGTACAGATTTTATAAAGGGGAAACTCCATAGAGACTAAAACTGTTTTTTTTTTTAAATTTTTTTATATCAGGCTGTAAACATGTTTATTTCTGCTGTAAAGTTGGACATTTTAACATGGGAGTCTATGGGGACTGACTCACTGCTGGAGCCTCTGGTGGACATTAGAGGAACTGCAGCTTTTGGTACCTCTGTGTTGGCTTCGTTGGGACGTTGACCGTCGGTTCTGACCCATTCCTACATAAAATACCAGACTTTTGTGCTGCTTTTTGATGTTACAATGAAAGAAAACTAACCAAAAATGAATAACTTTCCACAGGTGAGTATTTCTTTAATGATATTTTACTATTGTGATTGCATTTAATTTGATATATCACAACAAATAATCCATCTTTTAGTTTGACTTTATGCCATCTTATGTAAGATAAAGAAAAAAAGAGTGCTTTCCTAAATTATTTAAATAATTAACGTGACATAACAGTTAACATAGACCTACATATCGGAACTGTAGCTATAAAAGCAAGCAGAGGTTTGTTCAGATGGATTTGATTTGTGTTCAGATTTCCAAACCATAAAGTTTTGAAGACATTCACAGTGAGGAGGACAGACTTGGAGCCACATGATTTCTGTGCAGCTCTCAGAGTTTGATGACAGGACAGTAAACCTGTTTAAATGATGGCCTTTTGCTGTCAGTTTAAACAGCAGAACATCACAAGAAGCAGCTTCAGAATTGTAATAAAAATATTAAACATTATGTTATAAAAATATTACAGTTTTAATTTAATTCAACATCCGGTATCATAGACAGAGCTGTAGCATTTGTAACGAAACAAACTGCTTGTAAATCCGTTATGATGATTTTGATTGTGTGTAAACATCTACCTTCATAAATTACCCATTGAGTAATATGGCGGCGCATTGACGCACCGCCCCAACATCCGGTATCTACATCCTGCTGAGAACACGCCTGCGCACGACACTGAGCTGCCATGGCAACGGCGGCAGCTTGTTTCCGTAATTCAATCCGAGGAGAGAAGTGGAGCCGCTAGTTAGCAGCATGTTGTTCAGGTTAGTTAGCTAGTTACGTGATATTTACAGGCTAAATAACGAGCTCGGCTGGTTCCGTGATGACAGGAGTGACTTCTCGCGGTGTTTGGAGAGCAGCGAGCACGCCATGACCGTCCGCTTCAAGGTAAACAACAACAACAGGTGTTAGCGTTAGCAGCAGGTGCTAACAGACTGTAGCTGCCTTGCTCACTCAGAGCGAACATTTAGCGGCTGTTAGGAACCAGATTACAGAGTTTCAGTTTGAATGGAGCCTTTCTGTCCTGTTTACCCTCCTCACTCTGCACAAGACAGCAGAGTCGGGATTAATCTGGATTTAATCCCATGGAATTAGATAATACAGAGCAATAAACCCTAGATTTACCTGACTGTGATATTACGGCCAGGCAGTACCGGAAATACACTCACTGACCACTTCATTAGGTACACCTGTTGAACACAAATATCTAATCAGCCAATCACATGGCAGCAACGCAGTGTATTTAGATATGTTCACATCACGGATGTGAAGCTGATAAATCTGCAGCAACTGTGTGATGCTGTCATGTCAATATGGACCAAAATCTGTTTCCAGCACCTTGTTGAATCTGTGCCATGAAAAATTAAAGCAGCTCTGAAGTCAAAAGGGGGTCCTACCCGGTACTAACAAGATGTACCTAATAAAGTGTTAATAAAATTTGATTTATCTGATGCAGTTTTACTTTGAAACAAACCAGGATGGTGTAACCTGCTTAAATCTGGTTACACAAGTACAAGTTCCATTATTAAGTGATAATATTAAACAATAATTAATCTTTTGATTACTAATTGATTCAGTAGTTTGTTCAGTCATGCCTCATTACCTTCTCTTCCATCCCTGCTGTGTCTCTGTCTTTGTTTCAGAGTCACACTGAATATCAGAAGAGTTACAGGGTTTCCCGCTCCAGAAGTGCGTCTCCTCAGCGCTGCATGCCGCTGGCCGGCCTTCGATCTGACCAGATGGGTAAGAAACCCGAGTCTGAGGGTTTTCTTCCACATAAGGCAAAGCTGGAAGTTTCTCATTTATTAATTTTTGTTTTATCATAACAGGGAAACCACAACAATAAATAAAAAAACAGAACTTAAAGCCAAGCACTGATGTGAACTTCCTCATTACCAGTAAAAACATGAAGTCTGGATCGACCTCTTATTTTAAAGTGTGTTTGATTCACTCAGGTATCAGCAGAGAGCCTGGTCTCCAGCGACGGAGGAGGCCCGGTCCCCTCGGTCCGGCTCGGTGTTGCAGCTCTCTGCTCTGTCCTCCAGATGATAAACAGCAGCACGCTTTAGCTGAGGCAGCTGCTCGCAGAACAGCGCCCTCTGCTGGTAGGAAGTCCACACTGAGTATTTAAACTGTACATGAATTAGAAAAATCCAGCTTTGAAATCCAGTGTGGCAACGTCTCTTTATAGAAGGTTTAATGGACTGAAATGAAAAGGAGGATTTCTAACTGTGAATCCTGCAGAGCTGCTCTAGTAGAGTCCAAGCTGGAGCTGGGAATGAGCAGAACAGGTCCAGTTTAATGTTATAGAGAAATATTTGAAGAGTTTTCAGGTCCTTTAAGGTCAGATGTGGTTTGCAGGAAGTGCCTTGAGGTGACTGTTGTTGTGATTTGGTGCTGTATAAATAAAATTGAACTGAATTGACTTGAATTGAATTGATTTGATCGTGTTTATTTCTGAGTGTGAGAACAAACCAGGAAAATAAACATTCTTATCTAATTATTCTTAAACTGTCTGCTGTACCAGCTTCTAGGAGCCGCTCAGCCCACAGGAGGGAGCCCTCCCTGGACCCCAAACCACCTGCCCCTGGAGCAAATCCTGGATCCCCCGCGGAGCCTGAAACTCCAGCAGGACCAAGACCTGCTGCAGAACCTGGACCTCTGGAGAGGCCACAACCTGCTGAAGAACCGGCGGCTGATGGAAAATCTGGTAAATAAAGAGAGCTGTGCAGAGCAGAGTGGGTTTTACATGATGGATAACTTCATACTACATGCAGTAAAGAGAAACTAAACCAGGCCCAGACAGCCTCTTTGTGGGTCCAGACCGCCTGTGCAGGGCTCTTTGTCCTTGTTGGTGAAGATCCTTCAGGCTTGTTGTCCTGCCACTGGGTGAATTTGGACCAATCAGACTCCTCTCTGATGGTGCAGAAGAATCAAAAAGTCTGTCTCTGTCTCCTCAGTGAAGCTCCGCCCCTCCCATCCTGACAGCCAACCACAGCCCAGCGAAACTGTGACAGCAGCACCTGAAGGGCAGCAGCTGCCAGCGACCAGCGAGGTGAGCGCCACGAAACCCGGCAGCTTAACCATACCTTTATGGAAAATATGAGGACCAACAGGATTTCCTCCCTTTATGTTGCAGGTTGATCATGTGCTGAGGTGGAAGGCAGGGCTGAGATCGGGAGGTCAAAGGTCAGGAGCGCAGAGGTCTGAGTATCACCGACAGTTCGGGTGGAAGAAGCCGGCAGCCGCTGCTTCACCCATCCTGACCGCAGAGCAGGTGAGACACTGACTAACACACCACATACTGGTCCAGGTGAACAGCTGCTGAACAGGTAGACTCCATTTACACCGCGCTCATCAGGTGTTTCCTAAACATTACCTGGAGGAGCTGAACGTGAGGACGCGGTCCAGTCGATTGGAAATCAGGTTGTAACGTGCTCACGTTTTCCTGTAAAGAAGAAGACTCACAGCCAATAAGAATCATTTTGTAAATCAGGTTTTAAGGTGTCGTGTTTTTGTGCCACGTGTCTGTTTATATTCTCTAATTTTCCATTTTATTTATTCATTGTTACATTTAATGTGTAAGTCTGGTTAAAAGTTTATCCCACGACACTCTTTGAATAGGGAGAAACATACAGAGAGAATGCAGGAAAATAATGCAGGAATAAATACACGATAAATAATGGAAGGAAAATAATAAACAACAGGTCTGCATGGTACTGAGTGCTGTGTCATGTTTTGTACAGCAGGGGTCAGCATTGAGCTTTAGCTGGAGAGCTGCTGCTCAGCAAAGGCTCTGAGTTTCAGATGAAGTGAAAGCTTCTTGTCTCATTTAAATAAGGTTGATTATATGATTCATTTGTCTTTTTCAGATGGAAACTCTGCAACGTTCAAACTGTCTGCAGCAGTGACTGTAGATGATTCTTTCACAATCGGTGCATCCAGAAGAACTATAGATGCAACCATGTATAGACCAAACTGTTTATTGGATAATGGAGAAAATAATCAGCAGATTAATCGGTGAATTCAGACTGTTGTCAGGGGTGCAGATATTTTCACTGTGAGGCTGCAGTGAGAGCAGCTGTAGTTCCTCTGTGTGTCCACAAGGTGGAGTCACCTCTCAGTCGGGCTGCTGTGGACCTCTTTGATCTTTTTATTGACTGATTATTGATTCTGCTCTCCAGGTGCTATACTCCAGCGGCAGGTCTGTCCCGCCCTTTAAGAAAAACCCCATCTCCATGGAAACAGAGTACCAGCGCAGCTTCCAGGGTCTGGGGCTGCCCACCGGCCCCCGCCTCCGGAAACACCTGGAACATCAGAGAGTCCCGCTCTTCCACACATACAAGGTATAGACATCTGGACTCCCACCTTTGTGAGGACCTTCATCAGTTTAAAGAATTCCCAGGAGTCCAAATCTGAACGCTTCAGCAACATTTTATTATTCTCAAAGCAAAGACCAACCAGAATGTCCTCATCCTGAAGGTCAGTAACCCAAACGTGTCCTGGACAGTATGAAAGGTGGACGTTCAGCTCGAGGCTTCATAGCAGGACTTCACAAACCAATGGGTGACGTCACAGTGGTTACATCCGTCTTTTATACTCTCTCTGGTCTTCATGCTCATTTCTGTGCTTCATACTTCGGTTAAAGGTGTGTTCAGATCAAATGAGAAGTGAAGTTTTGCCTCGTATTACTCTTGCTAACAGAGGAGCTTCTTACCAATTCAAGTCTTTGCATTTAGTTTGAATGTGAAAACTTTGCTTTGGCTTTGGTGTGAACGCACCATCACTGTCGAGATTATTCTTCTCTGTGTCCCACCAAGCTTCAGCCTCAGGTCCTGAAGAGTGAGGCAAACTCAAGTGCCAGAAACTGCAGTTCCTCTAATGACCACTTGGGGCTGTAACCATAAGCACGTCACTCCCACAGACGGTATAAAAGATGGACGTAGCTACCGTGATGTTACCCACCGGTTTGTGAAGTCCTGCTATGAAGCCTCGAGATGAGTCGTCGCTGTCTTGGTAGCAAACAACCGAATGTGATGAGGAGGGGCGGTTCTGACTATGAAACCACACACATGTGTGCCAAGATTTACAAAACAGACCTAATTTTTTATTCATTATGACCCAGAACGAGTGACTGAGGCCATAAACTCAGTAGCAAAGTGTTTACTGAGGTCAAGACAGAAAGCCTTTTTCCCATAGACTTCTACAGGGCCGGAAGTCTTTTTGCAACCACAGCTATCGCCATCTGGTGGCCATCAGATAGAATGCAGGTTTAAGGCACTTCTGCATTGGCTTCATTTTTCCGACCAGGAAGCTACATCCATCTTCTACACCATCAATGGTCACTCCCCTTAGACTGTATATAGACTGTGGCGTCACCCATTAGCCTCATCTGCTGCCATGTTAGTTTTTTGGAGCCAGAAGTGACCATATTTAGATGAGAGGATGAAGTTATCAGCTAATGCTAGCTAGCTTTGTTACCAAACTACATCCACAGACTGTATGAGAGCATCACACAGACATAGATACCTGCTAATCAGTGCTCAGTAACATCCCAATAAAATCCTAGAACTTCACTGTGCACCAAAACTGGAGCTCAGACTTCCTGTTAGTACAATGAACCACACAGCAGCCATATTATTGGTCAGATAACTGCATTAAAAATGCTCCAAAAGGCTCCAACAGCACAAACATGGACCAGAGGTCCAGTTCAGGGACTTAAATTAGCTGTGGTGAAGCCTAGCAGACAGCTAGCAGCTATAGCCGCCTGTGTCACCATCCACATGTCAGTCAAAGAGGCCACGCCCCTAATAATGCAAACTTTAAGCCTTAATACAATTTAAACGGGTGAGTTATTAAAATTCACACTCTGTACATTCATTATGAAGGCGGAAATTAGCTATAGAGACCAAAACCCAGTACAGGCTAACATCAAATCCTTTGAGAAGCAAGTCTCACCACTTGGCAGTCATCTTGAATCACTTGCGGGCACCTCTTATTTTGAAGCATTATCTAGATTTCATTTCAGGGGTCACTGGATATAAAAACTGCATAAAATCTGATTAAAAACTGCCTAAAAGGTTTCGCTCACTCTAAAAAGCATTTTTCCCTGAAAGTCAAACTTAAACCATCATGTAAGATGTTACTGAATTCTCCCATAGATTTATGTCTCTCTTATAAGGTCTCAGACAAAATCACTCCTGTCTGCCTGCTGACATAACTGGTTAAATCTATGAGCACAGAGTAGAGTGATGAATACTGAGTTTATGATTATTCCTGACATCATAAAAAAAGAGAGACTTGGCTAGATTTTGCAGTTTTAATCTGATGAGTGCAGGACAGGAGAGAGGGGATGAGGAGGAGGCGAGGAGCTTTAAAAGGAGTTATTGTTACATAACAGAAGCAGAAGAAACGAGACCTGGGTTGGTGAGTTTCCAAACCTGAACAAAGCTTTGGCAGTAGTCCTTTCTTTATTTGACCCTTTTTTATGAAAAACTATGAATCCTGAGATTTAAAACTTCCTGGGCAAGATTACATAGACTTGTAATACAGACCCAAATACACAAAATAGGTTTGCACATGTACATGAGTTAAAGAAGTACAAAAAACAACCAAAGATTATAAACTTTAAAGCTAAGTAACTGTCTCGGGCCAAAAACAGAGGCAGCAGCGTTCAGGCACAACATCTGCAGCCTCCAGGTCACTTAAAAGGATTCTGAATTCGTTTAGTGACACTGTCGCCTACATTTGGCACATTCTGATTAAAATTA
>VUQI01061269.1:6863-24046 GCA_015106735.1 Paratilapia polleni
TCTTCCAATTTAGAATCTATTTTGTGGGAGGTTTCTGAGCCCATCATATTTTCTTAAAGGCAGGCAAAACCAGAGCAAGCATGTTTGTATGTCCTGTATACATACAGAAGAGGAGTAGTAATAGAAGTAATAGTGCTAACCACCGGGCCACTGTGCTGCCAATAATTGAAGTTAATCAGAAAATGTGCATGTAAAAGCTCAGCGTCTGACTGTAGCTGTCAGCTAAATGTAGAAGAAAAAGCCTCAAACATATCGATGCAACTCTACTTATGTGTGTTTGTGTAAATTTAGTTAGTTACTTTTCACCACTGCTACACAATATCCTGCAGACATAGGCATGACAGACTAACCACATAACTGTTTTCAAAGATCAGACTGTTATAGCAGACTGTGAAATCTGTCGATTAAAGTAATCAGTGTTGAAATTTTAGTTTATATCTGAAAGCCTGCAGGCTGGTGACAGCCTACTTTGCAGGTGCAGCTGTTCACACCAAAGCTACCCACTCACTTAAAAGTCTTCTCTGAAAGCAGAACGTACATGTGAGTGCCATATAAACCTCACTTTGTTTAGTGTCAGTGAAGGACAAACCAGAACTGGCCACGTCTAAAAACAACAAACAATGCTCTGTGTCCATCTTTCATCAACCTCCTTATCTCCGTTATTTGTCTTGACTCCTGTTGCTCCAAAGTTGGCGAGGATAGTTGTTTTATTCCTCTCTGTTTGGACAAGACCTCCCCTCTAAAAACCCCTGATTTGCCAAAGGCTCTGCACAATTAGGAGTTCAAACATTTCTTTAACAGGTAGGGATTTTTCCAGCCCTTCACTCAGCCACTGCTGCTGACTTTTCTTGCCTTAGGGTATTGGCTTGTCATTTTGCGGCAATGGACACTAAAGCCAACTCAAAAGACAGGGAAATAACTCTAATTCTATATTTGACATTGACAGAAGTCTTCTATCTTCTCCCCCCCACTCTTTCTTCTTTCTCTTCACCATCTGGCGCAGCTGCCAAGAGAGGGCTCGGCGGTGACCCCGTTGTCAAGGACACAGATGGGAATTAGGAAAAGTGGACTTGTTTAAAACAATTATAGAAATTACTTTAATATCTTAAAACAAAAAGACGGAGGAATATATTTATTTGAGATGTTGACTGTCAGCTTAAATTTCCACTCCAGTGGGTGAGTGTGTGTGTGTGTTTTTGCGTGACAGACAAACTCCAGTAAAGGGCGATGCGGAGCTTGTGTTCACCAGGTGTGTTTTGTATTGCACTTAATCTTTCTGTTTGGTCGTACTTCTTTAAAATCGGGTCTAACATAAGCACCTGCCTGAGGAGCAGGTCACGACCTCCTGCCTCCAGCCCTGAAATGAATACCGACTAATAGAGACCCGTCAGTTAAATTGTAATTGAATGTTACATGGCACTCTGAACCCAGAATGGTCTTTTTTTTCCCGTAAGCGTGCACGATTTAGGCAGATGCTCCAATGACAACTTAATTTCATCACGAGAAGCAGCGGCGAGTGTTTTCGTTCGAGCCTTTCCCTCCAAATTCGGCTCTTATTAATGATAATTGGTTAAAAAAAGGTGACACATGTCTGACTGTTGTTTATCTTACATTTTAGATAATTTGCGGCACAGTTTTTTTTCACAAGGACAAATTTAAATTGGAAAAACTCCAGCACAACGTCTTATTTCACGCAATAAAAATAACCAGAGCTTTGTCTTCTTCACACGACTGCTGGTTGTTTTTCACTCTCAGGACAGTTAGTGTCTCAGTTTTACTTAAAAATAAAATAAAAAAATAAAAAAATCAATGAACTCAAATACATTTTTTTTGTTGTTACTTTTTATGGAAGTGTGAGCTTCACGGTGCAGAATGATGCAAAGTTTAACACTACATTATTGTGCGCCTTAAATCTAACTTTATTTCATGCACACAAACACTTGCAAGGGTGTCAAATAATGCCATTATATCAGATGCTGCCTATGCAAGGTGTCTTTTGGTGTTGATGCTGTTGTAGCAATATTGGCCACCAAGAAATAACAGTCCAGTTTTAGAGGGCTTGCAAAGTCTGCACTTTGTAAGGCTGAAGGAGTGGGGGTAGCATGAGCTGCAGGTTATTCAGCCAGGAGTCTGTGATTTGCTTCCCGTTCCAATTACTTGATTAGGTTTAGGAAAAGAACATCATTTGGGTTAAAATATGCCCCTGCAGAACAGCAACCCTGCACGCTGAAAAATGACAGGTTGGAAGTGACATCCCCATCTCACTAATGCTATAACCAGGTGTGTCACATGCCGCTGCCAAATTACACCTTGTGTGTATCTGAGACATGCCAGCAGCTTTGACAAAACTGCCATACTTCACCTCACGAATGAGAATGAATTATGTACATATGAGCCTGACAGCCAGCTTTGGTTCAATTAAAAATTTCAGAAACACTCAGAAAAGCCAAACATCACGGTGTTCCATAGGAGAGATTGATATGCACAACAAACAGCTCCCATATAAGGATTTTATTAACTATGTAAAGTTTTAAAAACAAGGCTCTTCTTCAGTGAAGTTAGCAGTTTGTCAAGCCCCTGTGAACAAAACATTGCACAGCTAATAAAATCCAAATTTTCATGTCTCATATATTGAGAATAGCCTTAAACACTGTAGGGGACATGTACTGTCCAGCTAAATATTTGCATATCCCCAGACTCTGGACTTTTCAATGAGGGAAAACGAGTACGGGCAATTGTTTTGTGTCTGAAAATATGTCTGGAGAGGATCTTTAGTATCCCATGTCTATTCAGTATTCAGTATTCAGTTTTGAACCTCAAAAATGCACCAAAACACAATAAGATTTTTATCGCTTTTGATTTACTGTGGAAATATGCAGCACTGTCCAAGACACATTTCCCCAAGTATTTAATATTTGATCTCTCAAAGAAGCATGAAATCGATCTTTTGAGTATAGAAGTTGAGGACAGATTTGTATGAAACTGATTTAAGCTCAAATACTCGAAGAGGTTTTTAGCTGTATTTATGAATACAGCATGTATATAATACCCACAACATTAAGTATCTGTATTAAATTCCATCTTTTTTTCATCACAATTCAGAAGCCAAACGATGTAAATATCCTGGACATAAAGACAAGAATTAATTTGGTGAATTCAACAGTTAGATAGTGGATAAATTTAACAGTGCAATCAGTCATCTGTATGTTCAGTAAGGTGAGAAGCAGCCAGGGGGAGCTGTGTTTACAGAGGAGAAGCTGCACTGCCTGTGGGGATTTGTGTTTGTGTGTGTGTGTGTGTTTACTTGCATTACTCAAGTTGTGGAGACCTGAATTTGTTTACACAGTCACAAAACATGAGAGTCGACCTCCTTTTTGTCCCCATAATGTAAATCATTAAATTATATTATGACGACTTGGTTAGGGTAAGGTTAGGGATGGAAAGCAATGGTTATGGTTTTGATTAAAATAAGTCACCAAGAAAATAATGTCTTCTAATGTGCTGGGAACGTACGTGTGTGTGTGTGTGTGTGTGTGTGTGTGTGTGTGTGTAAAGGGGGATGGCATGATTGAGAGAACCAAAGTTGTCTCTGTACAGGCAGTTTCCTGCATTTGGTCTCACAAAAGGCTTCACTCCCTGTATTCTCATTAAATGTAATTTCTGGGAGAAAGTAAAATCTCCTTATACATTCCTCAAGACCGTCTGCCTGACTTCAAAGCCAATGTCATGCACAAAAGCAGCGGAGGGCAAACCTGGGATTGAACTTGTCTAATGTTTCCAAAACGGCGAACTGTGAAAGGCCCCATAATTGATACACAGGACCCCAGAGGGCACGACTCCTGTCAGATCAGCCACAGACAAGAACTGCCAGCCACGCACTGAAGGGAATATCGGCTAATTAGCCCTGTTTAAACATTTCCTGGTTTGAAGAACTTAAAGACCTGAGGCTACAATCAGACGAACAATAGCCTCTCACTTAGTAAACCCCCCTAAGTATGGATCACATGGTTGGTAACATTTAGAAAAATGTTACCAGAGCAGCAAATCAAACGTGAACCAGATGACCAGTGATGCAGCTAAATGAGAAATAAACTGATACTGAAACAAATACAGCAGTAAAATAATTCAGTAAATGATCAATTATTTAATCATTAGTCATTTTTACAGCAAAGATCCCAAAGATTCTCATATTTCAGCTTCTCAGTTTGAGGATTTGCTGCTTAGACAAAACAATCATATTGATTCATCCAAAAAATAAATAAATAAATAAAAATCATCAACAATTAAACATGACTTTTACTTGCATGCCTGCTGCTTATTTTAACCTGTAGAAGATATTCTGTACATAGAGTGGATTAGATTAGATTAGATTCAACTTTATTGTCATTGCACATGTCACAAGTACAGGCAACAAAACACAGATTACGTCTAACCAGAAGTGCATAAATGATATGGCATAAATACTGGTATGCAAAAGCACAGGTTATGGAAAGACATAAAGCTCCGGAAAAAATTAAGAGACCACTGCAAAAAAAAAAATCAGTTTCTCTGATTTTGCTATTTATAGGTATATGTTTGAGTAAAATGAACATTTTTGTTTTATTCTATAAACTACTGACAACATAACTCCCAAATTCCAATTCATGCGAAGAGCCAGGCTGAAGTTTGCACAAGACCATAAGGATTGGACCATAGCGGACTGGAGTAAAGTCATCTTCTCTGATGAGTCTAATTTCCAGCTTTGTCCAACACCTGGTCGTCTAATGGTTAGAGGGAGACCTGGAGAGGCCTACAAGCTTGTAGGTCTTTACCCTAAATTATAAAGCGCCTTGAGGCGACTGTTGTTGTGATTTGGCGCTGTACAAATAAAATTGAATTGAATTGAATTGAATTGAATTGAATGTCTAGCACCAACGGTAAAATTTGGTGGAGGATCGGTGATGATCCGGGGATGCTTCAGTAAGGCTGGAGTCGGGCAGATTCATCTTTGCGAAGGACGCATGAATCAAGGAAATCTGAGGAAATTAGCTGATAATTTTGCAGTGGTCTCTTAATTTTTTCCGGAGCTGTATAAAAATATGGTTTTAAAGTGTTTCGATAGGAAACAATTAAGAATATGTCCCGTGTCATAGCAAGCTATAGACCTAGAATTTGAGATGCAAGTGGAAATTTATTTATTTATTTATTTTGGGGGGGAACAGGGTGGTGCAGTGGTTAGCACTGTTGCCTCACAGCAAGAAGGTCCTGAGTTTGAATCCATCATCTGGCCAGGGCCTTTCTGTGTGGAGTTTGCATGTTCTCCTCGTGTTTGTGTGGGTTCTCTCCGGGTACTCCGGCTTCCTCTCACAGTCCAAAGACATCCAGTTAGTGGGATTAGGTTAATTGGTAATTCTAAATTGGCCATAGGTGTGAATGTGACCGTGAATGGTTGTCTGTCTCTGTGTTAGCCCTGCGACAGACTGGCGACCTGTCCAGGGTGTACCAAGCCTCTCGTCCTATGGCAGCTGGGATAGGCTCCAGCCCCCACCCACGACCATGAATAGGATAAGCGGAAGAAAATGGATGGATGGATGGATGGATGGATATTTATTTTTTGTTAAGCCTCAGGATCACAAATGCTAAGGGTTTATCCTTATGCCCATACACAAAATGAACATACACAAAAAATGGTCATGTTTCTCATTTTAACCAGCTGGCAAAAGAATCCAAAATGAGACATTCTTTGCAAATATTTTAAATCCTCAACAATGGCCTAGACTGTCTGGCTTTTGTTTTTCCTTAACCAGCTTTAAGGATATTAAAACCATTTAATTGCTCAGTGACTGCTTTATTAAATCTACAAGAAGAGAGAGAAAAAAAAACCTCAAATACTAGCTTACCCACATTTTTACCACCTTTATCTAAGTTGATCACTGACTTCATTATTTGGCAATCCCACTTTCTCTGTCTGGAAAAAGCGTGCCTACACACACACACACACACACACACAGATTCAGAATGGATTTATTGATTTCATTATCGTGTCAATAACTGGGCTCATCCCAGATGTCTTGTGCATCATTTTTATATAACATTTAGCCTGACATTTGGTATTTTTTCAAAATTTGGGGTCTGTACTAGTTTTTAAACACTGCTGTTTTACTTTTGCCTTGTGGATTTCAACAAGGTTTGAACGCAAATCATATTTTTGTGATTAGTGGCCCACTAGTGTGTCATTGCTTGTTATTTAATGATCTGCCTCATGTCTTCTCTGTATTGTTGCTGCTTGACTGATGGAGGACGCTGCCCTAAATCTTTGAGATCCTGACTCATAGCTTTTAAGCTGATCTGCTTTAAATATTGATATGGTATTTTTAAAGTTTAACTGCAAGACTACAGCTACTGTTTACTATCCATTAGTTGTCACTGAAGTCCATCGTTTACACTCCATTGCTGAAAATGATGTTGTGATCAGTTCTTGATGATTTATGTAAAACAGCTCGTTGTTGGACAGTTACTGTCTGTTTGTATATATTTCAGTGTCTCAGTCTTTCTGCAAGAAAATCTCACAGCATTTTGTGGTTTGGCAAACTATAGCTTATAACTAAAACATTATGTTTTTATGTTAAGTGCTTCAGGTAAGTGAAAGGTACAATTAAAGGTAAGGAAATCTTCTATTCATCCATATGTTGAAATTAACCTCACATGTAGCACTATCAGCAAATATGTTGTAAACGTCAGCCATACTAGATAAACTTATTGTATTCACTCATACATTAACTGTAAACTGATGTTTGTCAGTGCCTTCCAATATAGTCAATATAACAACATTTGATTAAGTATTAAAAAAAAGTTTTTTGTTTCTTTGTTTGGCTTTTAATATGCCTTAAAGGTGTGCTTATTGTCTTTGTGGAGCTGTTCCACTATGGGCACCTGGTTATGCTTTAAAACTCCCTTGGAAAGACTGGTGGAGGTTTTGGGGGAACTACTTCAGAAAGAAAATGCAATTTAAAATAAATTTGGGTATCACTTTATATTAGAGTTAATGTTAATAACCTGGTAATGGGATAATATTAACCTGGTAAAGGAATAATAATTTGGAAACAAGAAGGTATCCATTGTGTACCATTGTGTAGCATCTAATGCAATAACAAGCTATAACATTGTTATAGCTGGGTAATACTAGAACAAAATTTATGTAACTGGAAACTAAGGGGCCACAAACTAGGATTAATAATGTGGAAACAAACATAAAGATGCCTATGAGGCTAAGCCAATTAGTAATAGTATAACAATATCGTGGCAATAATATGATAATCCATATAAAATGGTAATATCTGTGCAGTATTTGGAATTAAACATAGTGATAATATATGCAACAATATTAATAATATTATAATATTATAATGATAAAAAAATTAAGTATATAGTGACATTAATGTGGTAGTAACCTCATAATAATAAGGTAATATAGGTTAATATTTTTACATATTAGAATACTTTTACCATATTAAAATGCTGAAATTATCCTACTTTATAATCCAAACAGTCTCCTGTATGAATGTATTATTGAATGTAGTAAGTGCTTCCAGGTGCTTCTTACCTGGAAGCACTTCTGGTAGTGCCTTTATAATAACCATGAATCACGGCTGCAAAATGCAAACCCACCTGTTTATACTACGTACTTTCGTAGTAATATTTCCTACAACTGAAAAACCAAGGACCATAAAAACATGTCGGTATATGCTAAATGTAAATATTATAATCATGAATTAAGCATGGGTGTTACAGCTATTTTACACTAAACCACTGAGAAGTAGAACTTTATTCCATTACTTTATGTGGAGCTATACAGGCTGAATGATAATGGTAACTCTTCATATTCATATTTCATATTTCTCTTCATATTTCACAAAAGATTTATTGATGAGCAAATGCAAGATGCTGTTGTTACCATACTTTAACATCCTGATCATATGGTAATCCATCTTAATTGCCTCTTCCTAAAGCCATAACTGTTCTGAAATTGAATTAGTCTTTGCATTAATAATAACATTCAACGTTATACCCCACTTTTATTAAGTTGTTATTGACAGTAGTTGAGGCTATTAATAAAAGCATTCAGCTTAACATGAAATAATAAAACAGAGTTAATGCACAGTTTCCCTTACAGAAAAAATATTAAGGACATAATCATGTGTGAAATAGAGGTTGATGAAAACATAAGACCAAAACTGTCTAATTTTCCTTTGTTTGGAAGATGAAGATGCTTTTTGTACATGTTGTTCATTCTTCCTTCTGTTTTTTTTTCTACTACCGTTTTTACCCATTGAAAATAAAAGCACTGGACTTCACAAAATAATAACATACTATAATGCACTATGCTATACATAATACATATTATAGCAGAAAATACTTTAACATCTTTAATGATCCAGTCTTGTAATATTATATAAATGAATTTTACCATGGTCTGATATACTTCAATAGTTTGTAGTTTTTTGGGTCTTTTTTTTTTTGTTGTTGTTGTTGTTGTTTTTATATTTGATCATCTGAATTATATTTTGAAGTACAGTAAGGTCAATATGTTGGGACAATGACACATTTATTTGTAGTTTTGCCTCTGTATGCCCCCAGAGTGGATTTTAAATCAAACAAGATATGATTGAAGTGCAGACGTTTAGCTTTAATTCAAAGGGCTTAACAAGGCATTTAACAAAGTATTGCATTAACTGTTTTGGGAATTACAGTTATTTTTATACACAGTCCCTCATTTTCAGAGGCTTGGACAATTGACTGATGAACAATTTCATGGCCAGGTGGGGACTGTTTCCTCATTATTTCATTGGGACAGTTCTAGTGAACAGCTACAAAATACAGTCATGATCAAGTGACCGGCCCTATGGTAAAAATACTTTTTCTGTTTTTTGTTATTCTTTCCCTCTAAAGAAATATCAAGGTATCAACAAAAACTGTGGCCCAACAATCAAAGTATTAACTTATCTGTGGTTTTGGAGAATTGTTACAGCCCTAATATACAGCGTTTGAACAATTCAAGTTTTCAGTGATCTTCAGTGATCAAGTGAAATGTCAGTGTTGTACAAATTCATAAAGAGAGAAGAGGGCATGCATACTGCTACAAGTATACAAGTATACAATGCATACAAGTTTTAAGCTAACTTAAAACTTGTACATCCACTCAAGTTTTACTAAAAATCAATTTGGTTGGACATTACTCTAGGAGGTGCACATGCGTGATGCTGTTATCTACAGTGTTTCCTTAAGGGAAACGTATTCTTCTGTAGTCTCCTTCTAGTAGTCTCCTGGGGAACTCAGAAATCCTTGTGACACAGATCAGAAAAAATGTATTAGGGCAACTATAGGGCGAGGTTTGTTGGAATGACAAGCTTTTGCTTGTTGCAAGTGGCAAAACTATATTTTTGAGACAGATAAATTTGAAAACATCATTAAGATCAACAATTGATATTTATCATTTTTACAGTGTGCTCAGCCCAAAAGCGCAATTTTAATGTCTTGCTGTAATAAAGATGACAACATTTATAAAATAGGAGACATAACTAGACAGGGCAAAAAAATAAAAATAGCTCCTATTTCTGAGAGCTGAGTTTAACTTGGTCCCTGCAGCTATAATGCAGCTATAATGCACATATATGCACATAGGTGTTGGGGGAGATGAAGGGTGGCTTACCATCTCAGTTGTCGATGTTTCTCCCTTGAATTCTTTATTTGTCTTCTAGAGATTCTTTCGTTTCCTGCTGGTTTCTCGCTTTTAAAACATGAAAGATGTTTTCTTTAGCTTTTGCTGATAATGTGGAGATGATATCAGTGCTTGATTGGGGGCTGCAGGCAGAGGTTGAGAGGCTGCTGTGTGCAATAGCTGGGTCTGGAGCATGACTTCCCTTTTATAAAGGAGGTGGAATTCACAAATCACCCCTGACACACATCTGAAGGTTTTTAGCACCTTCTCTCTTGTAGGGTGTATCATTTGCTCTGCATCTTCCACTGGGAGGGATATAACACAGGGAAAATCACTTCTTTTAAGGAGAAATAAAAATCTGTTTTGGCCTATAGTTGCCTATAGTTGTCCATTTGGAAAACCCTTAAGCTGTTAGGATGTTTTCACCTGGACAACCTTGAAAATTTTAACATGGCTGTTAAAACGACAGTCAAAGTAAAAAATATATGAAAAAGAAGCCTGGAATGTCCCTTAAATGGTAAATAGACTGTACTTATATAATACTTTTCTACTCAGTTTTAAGCACTGAAAGCACTTTCTTACTACAGGCCTCATTCACCCATTCACCCAAGTGCTGGTGCTTCCTAACATTCACACACATGCACTCACACTCCAATGGATCCATCGGGAGCAATTCAGGGTTCAGTGTCTTGCCCAAGGATCCTTCGCCATGCAAACTAGGGGAGCCAGGGATCAAACCACCAACCTTCCAGTTAGTAGATGCCCCGCTCTACCACCTGAGCCACAGCCACCTTAACACTACTTACATTTCAGCAAGTAGCTGTTTTCAGAAAAGAAGTGCCCAAAAATATAGCTGAAAGAGTTTGAAAATTGGTCCTATGTGTCCACAGCCAAAATTTAGCTTTTTAACTGCTGGATGTGTAAATATCAGCAACTGTTCATATCATAAGTTTATAGTGGACAAAAAAATAAATAAAAAATCAGTTACTGCAGGTTTCATTAATGTGTACACGAATGATGTGAAAACTGCATATTAACTAAAGTAGATCCAGACTATTTTGTAAGTAATTTTCATGTCCATTTTCAAAGAAAGTGGAACTAAAATCACATAAGGAAAAACTTTCAAGCTGTAGTTACATTTAACAGTTTTAACTTCTTTAACAATGGGAAATTCTATGAGAAATTAGTGAGCGCCTCCTACCTGATCCCCCGAAAATCAGCTGATTTTTTAGTACAATAACTTTAGCATATTTAATGAATCCAGGATGAATTTTACCTTCCTACTAAGAAAATTTTCTGAGTTACAGGCCCTCAAAGTACAGTACTGTACTGTACTGTAATGGATGTTTTATCTGTTGTCACTCAATTTACTCGAGAAAACTTGTAGAGAGAGAAATGCATTTTGGGGAAAACTTTCAGGGGCCATATCACCATGTGGTATAGGTGACTGGTCAAAACAAATTAGAGAATATGAAAGGTTTTCTGTTTATCTACATTTTGATACTGGGCTCATCTTCTAGCAGTGACAACTTCTGTCATTCAGTCCAGATGAAAATATAATTTGAAGAGTCAACACCCAACAAACACTGTAATAAAACATCATGTATCTGGATACTTACACAATTGGTGTTTTCAAAAAAGACATGTACCACACGACAACTTACTACAGAAATCAGCCATGGCAAAAGCTTATGTGATGGAATTGGAGGAATGATTAAACACCTTGCAACTAGAGCCAGTTTGCAACAAACAAATTGCGATCACATTCATGACCCACAGTACTTCTTTGAATGGTCTAAGTCACACATCTTTGGAATCCCTCAGTTTTATGTTTCAGGAAGCAATGTTGATGCCAATGGGACAAGATTGATGAATTGAAGGAATCCACAGCCATCGCAGTATTGTTCCAGTTGATCAAGCAAAGCTGACAGCACCAGCAGTGCTGCAAGTTACTTCTGATGGCCGCCATCCACAACAGTGCATGGTACCTTGCAATAGTTCTATGTTGAGAGCAAAGATATCCCTCTGGACTTCCTGCACTGCATCATTTCCTGACCCTGTAATGTTGGATACCAAGATTAGACATCATCACCACAGTTCACAATCTGATGATGTAAACAGAGTGACAGTACAAACTGATAAATTAAAATCTTTAAACTATCAGAGTTTGAAAGATTCAGAAACAAGTGCTAAAGGCTCCAAATGTGTAACTGTTAAAAAACTACATTAGAAAATTATTTTGACACAGAAGGAATCCCAGCTAGACGAGAGTTGATGTAAGAGGAGGCATGTGAAACTCTGTGCAAGATTAGAACTTTAGAATTGAATGAGCATGCCCATTGCAACATATGGTGATCTGTTTTCATTGATATCAAGTGATATTCTATATGGTTTGGGGCCTTCACTTTTGCTTTTCTGTTCACTGGAGTCGATGTAATCCTGTAGTCTACATCAGAGTGTGACCTAATTTCAAACCTCTTCAGACTGAGTTTTGAACTGAAGCTGGTGGGATGAGTCAGCACCTGCAAGCCATAGTTCTCAGATGGAAAATGGTGAATTGCTCTCTCCAGATTGGGAGCAAGTTATTGCCCCAAGTGATGAAATTACATTATCTTTATGTTTGCTTACAAGGGAAGGTAAAATGGGAAGTGAGACTAACATTTGGGCTGGCATGGCATCAACAGTAATGCAACATTTGTCGGGACCTTTGTGAATAAAGAAGATGGTCCAAAAGGCAAAGCTTTCATATTGCCAAATTCACCTATGATCATGAGCTTTGGGTAGTGACAGAAAGAATGAGATTGCAATTACAAGCAGCCAAATGAGTTTCTTAGACACAACCTTAGAATTAGGGTATAGTAATTAGGGTATAGTTCTTTCTCACTGAAAGGAGCCAGTTGAGGTCATTTACCCATCTGAGCAGGGTCATCCTTTGTAACTTCCTCTGGAGGTTTTCCATGCAAGGCCATGGAACTTGCTGTAAAGATGATGTATCTCATCTAGCCTGGGAATGCCTCAGGATCTCCCAGGAGGAGCAGGAATATATTACTGGAGAACGGGATGTCTGGATTAGTTCCGAGGCCTTGTCACAGCTGAAAATAATCTAGTAGTTTTCAGACCAATCAGTCGACCTGAAGTTTGCCCATAGGAAGTCATGTCATTGTTTGAAAAATGCTCACATTCATTGTGTACTGTAAAATTAGCTAATTAATTTTCTTTTATTTAAAGAGGACATGAAACATTACATGTACTAAGTATAATTTACACCATGGACATCTTGTCCAAGTACAGAATATGACATCACTGGGTTGGCTGGTTGGTTGGTGGCCATTAGTAGTGCTACACTGGTTTATGTTAACTAATTAGTGAAAGAACCAATAACTTAGTGTAAAATAAGGAAACTAAAACTAAAAGGCAGCCTAAGGGGATCACTTTTGAATTGCCTCTAGCTCCAGCAATGGGTTTTATGTGGACAGTCTTTCCTTGAAGGAGACTGTAAGGTCTCTGAAAATAATAATCAGTCCACTTTCACTCATTGCCTCTTAAGCAGTAAGTAGTTCTTCATCATTGGCTGGCTGCACTAAAACAGGAGACTCTGCCAGTTAGCTGTAATGCTAAGGTTTGTAGAGCACTTTATAAATGAGGACTGTGTGGAGGAGAGTCTGTTTGAGTCAGGTGCACTGGGGGTTCTCCGGACTAACAAGCTGAAGTCCAACACTGTCCCCTCTGTGTTTGATTTTTTTTATCATCGGGTTGAGATGTACAGACTGTCCCGCCTAGTCTGCTAGCAAAGAAGTAGCTGTGCGCTGTAAGGAGAGGGCTGAGTGGCGCAAACAGGTGACAGAGCAGATGTCCACAAGATCCATTCAGCACTATTGTATGCAATGTTAAGGTGTTATTTAACCCTCAGTTACCCTGGGGTTAAGTCTTTCTTTTTCCAAAGTACACCCTAACCAGTTTAGTGCATGTGCATCACACCACAACTATAACCAATTTTCTTACCATGGCACAATTGGGAAGTCTAATATCCATCAGCATCTCTGCAGGGAGAAAAAGAAAAATCTCCACCTCACAGTCTCCTTCACTTACTTTTGGGCTTCGTTTTCTCTCACTTCTAGTATGAAGTAACCCACGGTGAGATAATGTGATCAAACTAACTAGTCTGCGTATGTCTCTAAAAACACACACAAAAATGTGTATTATAAAAAAAATTACTCAAAACTTCATTATAAAAGTAAAATTAAAAAAAAATGTAATACACTAAAGTGCAATAGTAAAATACTGATAAAGTTCAAAAAGAATAAAATAACTGATTTCATTACTGTAGAATTATTAACAAGCTCTCTGAATGACAATTCGGTTAAACAATGTGCACTTCGCAATATGAGAAGGTTGATGTGCACACCAAATATATAAAACTCATATAAGGATTTTAACTATATAATGTTTTTAAGCACAAGGCTCCTCCTCAGAGTCTTGGTTTTGAAAACATTACATAGTTAAAATCCTTAGATTGGAAGCTGTTGGTTGTGCACATCTTTTTTTTTTATCCTACACCCATCCTACGCATTTTTCAAATGTTTTCTGTGAGGTACACTATATTCCACATATCTTTGATTGCTCTAAGCCCTAATTAATTATTATTAATAAAAACTAGAAAATTAAATTTGAACATTGTACTCTCCATAATTCTTATGGAGCACACTCGTAGTAAGAGCAAATCATTGTGGCAAGAATAACCACAACACTTATTTTTGTTAAACTTTATTATTATTACTATTATTATAATATGTACAGAAACACTATGTACAAAGATGCTCAAAGGTGGTCTCCAGTTATACATGTAAGAAAAGGAAATCAATGAATTTGTTTCCTTTCCCACCAATATGCACTGTTTGTTCTTTTGTTATACAACCCACTGTATTTTACACACCTTCTGACACTGTTCCCCTGCTGTATATGGAAATTATACATTACTGTATTCCCACTGGAAAACTATTACACAGTTTTACTCCACAAATGGAAATACAAAAGGTTTTTAACTGCTGTTCGTGCATTTAGTGTCTTTAAACAATTTTGGTCCCAATACTGACTCCTGTGGGTCTCCACAAACAATGTCCAAGCACTCTGATTAATATTCACCAATTTCCAAAAAATTGTTGCGTACTTGTCAAATAACTCTTGACCCAGTTGATCAAGTAATATTTCATGATTAATCGTATTAAAAGCTTTTTCAAGGTCAATGAAAACTCCAACTGTACATTGTCTTTGATCTATATTATTTGTGATATTTTCAATTAATTCAGTTAATGCCATAGATGTTGATCTGTTTGAGCTGAAATCATACTGACTGTCCATTAATATTTTATGTTTATCAATAAATTTGTCAGGTCTTTTAATGAAAACTTTTTCCAGAATTTTGGAGAATTGTGAAAGTAGAGAAACAGGCCTGTAGTTTGTGAATTAGTGTCTATCACCATTTCAGTACAGTGGTATAACTTTAGCTATTTTCATTTGTTTTGGGAATGTACCGGTTTGTAGAGATAAACTGCAAATGTATGTTAAAGGTTTAGAGATACTATCAATAACTTTTTAAACAATTTTCATACCAATGTCCTTCCAGTCTGTAGAAGTTTTATTTTGTGATTTCTCAGCATTTTCAATTATTTCCTTTTCTTCTACCACTGTTAGAAACATCGAATGAGAATTATGTTCGATGAGTTCAGCTGCTCTCTCTGCACATTTTCCCATATCAGGGATTTTTATCAGCAAGATCAGGGGCAAGACTTACAAAGAATCTATTAAATTCATTAACCACATCATCCATATCATTAATATTCATATCATTATTAGTGAAATATAGAGGGTAATTTAACTGCCTAGAACTATTTTTAATAATGGTGTTTAATGTTTTCCAAATCCCTTTAATGTTATTTTTGTTCATATCTAATAATTTCTCAATTATTTTACATAATCTCAAAATACAAATTCATTTATTTTTATATTTCTTATATTTATTTTCAGGCTCTCTACTTCTGTACTTAATACATTTTCTGTATAAGGTATTTTTTCTTTTTACAGTTTTGTAATCCTTTTGTGATCCATGGGCAGTCTGCATATTTTTGCTTTTTGCTTTAAATTTTCCTAAGAATGTCTCATATGCTTTATTTATATCTTTTTCTTTATAAACCACCTCCCAATGTTGTTAAAGTTTGTCACTTTTAAATGCATTTGTATTTTATTTTCCTGTTTGTCCTTCCTATAATTGGTACTGGACTGGTACTTATATAGCGCTTTTCTACTCAGATTCTGTGTACTCAAAGCACTTTAACTACATGCCACATTCACCCAGTCACACGTACATTCATACAGCACTTTTATCTACACTTAAGTGCTTACTAACATTCACACACACTCACACTCCGATGAATGCATCGGGGGCAACGTGGGGTTCAGTATCTTGCCCAAGGATACTTCGGCATGCAGACTAGGGGAACCAGGGATCGAACCACTGACCTTCCGATTAGTAGACGACTCGCTCTACCTCCTGAGCCACAGCCACCCCCAATTGCTGTCATAAACTACAAAAATAGGTAAATGATCACTGATATCATTAATGAGAAGTACGCTTACAATTTTATTTTCTATTACATTAGTGTAGATATTGTCTAATATTGCAGACTGAGCTGTGATCCTGCTGGGTCTGGTGGAGTCCCATGCTGTACATTATATTGCTAAACTCTTCAGTCATACTATGTTTGTTTGGATTTAATAAATCTATGCTGAAATCCCCACAAATATACAGGACTTTTCAATTACATTTAGTAAAAGTTTTATCCACCCACTCCTTAAATGTTTCAGCGTTTGAACCTGGTGTTCTATATATACAACTCACAATGACATTTTTCTTTTTTTCCATACAAATTTCTATTGATATACACTCTAATATGTTGTCCAGCACCACTGTTTTTCCACCACCTTGTACTTGAAAATTTTGTCCACAAACAAAGTCACACCCCCTCCATTCTTGTTCTTTCTGTTCATATAATTCAGTTCATATCTGTCTATTTCAAAGTCCACTCCTTTCTCCATATTAATCCACATCTCAGATATGGCAACACTAAATGGAAGTGGTTTATGGAAATTTTACAGTCAACCTTAACAGTTTTGTTGACGTGTTCTTCAGTATACTCATAGCAGGTGTTACTGATGTTAAAAAAAAGTTCACTTCTGGATCAATATCCTGATCTATGAAATGTGAGTTGCGTTCAATATTTTGAAGCAATTCAACTCCAGATTCTCATGATCAGCAATCCCCTGTGTTAGCAGTGTGTAATTCCTAGTTGTTAAATTAGTTGCTAATGTCATGGTTTAATGTGTTGTTCTTTAGTTTCCATCATTACCTTGGTGTGTTGATTAGTGTAGTTTATTTGTCCAGCTCCTTGCAGTTTGTGGTCCATGTGGCTTGTATTTTCTTGTTTATAGT
>VUQI01061271.1:4894-20843 GCA_015106735.1 Paratilapia polleni
AGCAGAAAGGTCTCATGGTAATGATTGTATGGAATGGGTCTAGAGTCCTTGTTAAGGAATTAGGTGAAAATCCCCAGCTGGTGGCTGAAATACCAGTAAGACTTAAAACTAAACTCTATGAAAACTCTATGCATTAGTACATATTTAATTCAGCATATAAAACATTATTTCCACATAAATACACACAAATATCAAATTAATAAACACAGGTTATTTTGATTCCATAAAAATTCCCCTTGATTTGGTATTTACCTTCACAAAGGAATACTAGAGTTAGGTCATATGAAAGGTCAAAACATCTTCATTGTACAAACTAACATTCCATCAAAACTGGCTTAAAGGTGACCTCAAGTATTGACCATAAACCTAACACTGGCCAGAGAGTTACCCCTCTGCTCAGAGAGCCATATACCTGCCAAATTTGAACTGTAGGATAATACAGGAGGACTGTGGATAACCTACAATAAGAGAGTAGAACACTGAGACTGTCTTTTGCAAGACCTGAGAAGGACCTAAGAAAACTTCTTCTTGATGACTTGATCATCTTTTTTAAAAAGGAACACTTTAAGAACAAAACATAATCTTCTGTGCTATTTCCACAGTTCTTCAAATGTTACAATGTTCCTATACAGTGATTAATGTGGTATCTGTAATCTTGCAAGACCTTAATATCTAATACATTACAATAATCATGGTAATAATTAAAGCCGCAAGCAGTGATGATAGGGCCCTTGCATTCAGTTGCACATTGAGGCATGCTGTGGTGGAAGTGTGCTCGCGGTTGGGCGTGCTGCAGTCGAGGCATTTCCTGGAGTTACTGGGATATCTTACACACTGGATTCTAATTTGGCTGTTGCATACAACAACTTTCTTAGCCCTTCCTGTGCCCACTAGATGGCATACAAGAAACACAAATTATATGATGTGTTGTTGTACATCATGCGTGGAACCACCAATGAAAATTGCATGTACATTGGACCTAATATTGGCACAAATATGTCTCCAGATTTGGACTCTCATCAAGCATATGAAATCTGGGACAGACTGGACAAATTTGAGATATAACAATTTTGATTTGGGGCGAATATTCAAAATTCAGCATGCCATCACGGACACACCCTTCAATGAAAACTTAAAAGCTTTGCAATTTAGCATCGCCAAGGTCTTTAGATCGGACTCACCAAGGATCATGTTGATCTGATTAAATCTCTAGGAGGAGTTTTTTAAAAGTACAAGGTCTGAAAATGGCGAAAATGCAGCCAAAATTACATTTCAAATTCAAAATGGATGACTTCCTATTGGGTTTAGGGTATGGCTCCAAGAGGCATTTTTATACATCTCAGGACATTACATAAGGCTTCCAAATATATATCAGACACGTAAATGTGGGGGCAAATCATCATGCCACCAGGGTGCGCCATTAAATGAAAACTCACAATTTTCACACTAAAGCATTATCAAGGTGTGCAGTTTATTCAGACCACTTTTGAGGTGGATGCGATAAACCTGTGAGGAGAAATACATCAAAGCATAAAATATGACATTTCCGTTTTCCACCTAGTGGGAACAGGAAGTGTCCTATTCCCACCTAGTGGGAGGTGGCGCTTTAATGATCACTGACTATTGGATAGTTCAGATATGATAGTTTTCACTTTAGATGAAATCACACAAAATACTTAACCAATAGCTAGTTAATGCTTTCTAAATACCATAATTAATTATTGCTAATAATTAATTATGGTATAAATGCTGATAAAATACAGCAAAATATTTTTGAGAGCCTCAAGGAATTGCTAGATGAGGTCATTCAATATACTCAACTAACAACTAGTAACCACGAGCTGCAAAAGTAATACTCGTTTATAAAACCTCTATTAACGCAATAATAAAACAATTAGTTCATATCTTAATCATTGCATGTATGAAATGTGCATCTAAATACTTTGTTAATCATTTACTTACATTTTCTAAATGGTACTATGAACCATACTATGACCATACCATGCTACGAACAGCTCTTAAATAACTGGTTTGTACTTGATGTAATACTTAATTTAGAAATGGTGAATCTGTTATATTATATATATCTGTTATAAATTACGAAAACACTGTTATATATGAGCTTATTAATAAAGAATAAAACATTCATATCTGTGTTTATGAAATGCATACCAATGTGTATTAATGTGTAGGAATAATGCTCTATAAATGCTGAATTAACTATGTACTAATATGTTACTAAGGCTTCATAGTATAAAAAAGTAAACTGCAGCACTTAGGTAAGCTAAAGCCAAACAGATCAAAATGCATGCAAATTCATTCTATACTTGCTGTCAAAAAAAAAAACAGTAGTGACAACTTTAAGGTTTCGTATGTATCTGTCTAAAACAGTAATTACCAAAAAACATGACTGTACAGGAAGGGGGCAAAAGTATCTTTAGTAATGGCCATGTAAAATATAAATATTGTCTGTCTAATATCGTAGGGTCTTTACCCTAAAATATAAAGCGCCTTGAGGTGACTGTTGTTGTGATTTGGCGCTATATAAATAAAATTGAATTGAATTGAATTTAATTAAAATGTTTATCATTATGGGAAAGTGTTAACAGTATTAACCCTGTACCAGGCAAAGAAAAACAGTAACACTCTAGGGTTGAAATGTTCCTTTTTCAACAGATATTTGTTGGAACTGATCAGAATCTTGGAATGTTTATATCAGTTAAGATTATATCATTTTCTTTAAAGATGGGTCTGCATGAACACTTTACCTGAATGGTTACTGAGTGAGCCTGACGTTAGGAAACATATAACTGGATCCTTGTCAAATTCCCTGTGATTGTTGGGGTAAGCAACTGGCCTTGCACATGCCACAGCATGACAAAATGACTGAGTAGCTAGCTGGTGATGATAATGGGTTTCTTGGCCAGCACAATTAAGATAAGGGACTAAGGGTCTATGAAGAAATTTGTTGTCAGGTAATGGTAAAACATCAGTCCTATAAGAGTCCTGAAGAAGGAACAACTGAGATTCAGGAATAGAAAAATGTTTTTTGGAGGAAAAGTTTCTATGGTGATTATGGTGCCCTGCTGGAAAGTGATTTGGCTTGAAATCTGGATAGACCTCTTTTCTGAGGACAATCTTGGCTTCATTGCTGCAACCTTCTAAGGTTAACCAACTAATCATTTGAATATCAGAGTGAGTGTGGATTGAGTCTGAATGCTGATTGACAGATTTAGAGTCTTGGCATTGTACATCCAGAAAACTGGTCCGTTCTCCTCTGGCTTTTTCCAGATTTATAGGTTGGTCATAGTTTGAGTTAGTCCTGTTTTGGTCTATCTCCTCTTCTACAGGGTCTAAACTTCTCAAGGACTCTCTGAGGTTCTGGAAAGCTAGAGTGGGCTGTGAAAAAGTACGCTCACAAATTTCACAACCACAATAATTTATATGTTCTGCATACTGTATTGTGACAGCTTCCCTGTAACTTCGGGGTCTATTCTTAGGCTTAGGATCAGGTTTGAAATTAGACACAAGACATGATTTGGGACAAGGTTTAGAACTTAATCTTCTATGCATGTCAGGATTGGTTCTAGATTCTGAGCGTAAGCTCTTGCTGGGTTTTCGATTGAGCATGGCCCCGGGATGAGCATGTCCGGTGCTTACCTCTGGGCCCAACTGTTTGGTGGGAGAGGCTTGGCAAACGGGCACTGGGGAGTAGGGGCTGAGTGGACTGGTTAGGCTTACTGAGCTCAGGGGACTGGCTGGACTATTGGTGCTAAAGGAGCCTGATGCACCACTGGCCACTGTGAAAGAGAAAGAAATGTCAGGTGGCAGGAACAGAGCCATTAGATACAAGGTAGAGACACAGGTAAATTCCATTAAATGACATTATGTTCAAAATCCAGTTTATTACCTCTGTGCTTGGCTGTGTTAATGCCTCTGGATGAGTTGTTCTTGTGCAGACCCTCTAATACATCCTGGACTCTCCAAAACTCTTTTTGGATGTGTCTCCGAACTAATTCACTCTGAAAAAGGACAAAGTGACAAGAAAGAGGAAAGTTGCACTACTTTATCCTAGCAGAAAATAGTCCCTAAAATTGGTAAAAGTGATGTCTATTTATTAATTTAAGTTATGTGAAAAAGTAAGTACATTCCATGTTCTTTTGTTAAATTTGAACAAGCAAAAACTTAATCCTTAAAACTTAAAAGTGAAATCTTGTAGTCATTTTGATCATTTAAATACATGCAAACCAGTTTGGTTACATGTAAAAAAGAAGTATTTGTACACTTCTATATTTAATACATTAAATTAGCATCATGGGTTCCGGGCTGATGCTAGTTATTAGAGTGTCCTTGTAGGTTGACAGGTGGAATCAAACTTATTTAAATGTGATTTAATGGTCAGTACAGATAAAGTAGTTATAGAAGGTGACTTAAACATTCATCTAATTGCTCATATTGACAGCCTTAAAACTGCATTTATTTAATATTTGTTTTAATTGGATTTTCCCAAATAGTAAATAAAACCAGTCACTGTAAAACTATTTGAAAATAATTAGCTCAATCTTATTCTGATATATGCCATAAAAACGTAACATTTATTAGTAAAGCTCCCTTTGGTTTGAGGATACATACCCCAAAAGACTTGCAGCTGTAATTGCAGCGAAAGGTGGTTCGATAAAGTATTGACTCAGGGGGGCTGAATTACTAATGCACATCACACTTTTCAGATTTTTATTTGTAAAACATTTTGAACACCATGTATCATTTTCCTTCCAATTCACAATTACGCACTACTTTGTGTTGGTCTATCACATAAAATCCCAATAAAATACATTTAAGTTTGTGGTTGTAACGTGACAAAATGTGGAAAAGTTTAAGGGGTATGAATACTTTTGCAAGGCACTGTATATTGATGTCCTCTCCTCTCTTGTGTATACACTATATGGATAAAAGTACTGGGCTACCTACACGTTAGACCTACAGGAGCTGCTTGGCCATGAAAACCCATGCCATGAAGCTCCCGGCACAGTTTTTGTGCTGATGTTAATGCCAGAAGAGCTTTGTAATGCTGCAGTCAGCAGAACACTGGCAACTTTTATGCACTATATGCCTCAGCACTTTCCCATAGAGTTGCTGTGGTTCCTAAACACTTCCACTTTGCAGTAATACCACTTAAAGTGAAACATTTAGGAGGGGAAAAAAATTCACGAACTGACTTGTTACAACAGTGCCATCCTATTACAGTACCACGTTCGAATTCAGTAAGCTCTTTCGCACTCAAACAGCTGTCACGAATGTTGTGAAAGCTCTCAGATGTCACAAATGTTGTGTCTTTCACAAATGTTTGTAAAGGCAGACTGCATGGCCAGGTGCTTTTATACACCTGTGGCAATGGGACTTAAAACACCAGAATTCAAAGCTTAAGAGGTGTGGCCCAATATTTTTAGTGTATCCCTCCACAGTCATTACCTTTTCCCTTATTTGTATCACCTGTGTCTGGTAATGTATTTCCTCTCTTGTGTATTTAGTCTGTGCCTGCCCTTCCCTCTTCACCAGGTCATTATTCTACACTGCATGAAAAGTAAGATTTTTGTCAGTAAGCAGCACTGTAAATTGCTGCAGAATTGCAAGTTAATGACTCATGACATGAATTTGGACCCCCCCGTGTTTTTTATTAGAAATGAACAGGAGCAGAAACTCAATAATAAATAAATAAATAAATAAATGTTTTCTGATCAATTTACATTTTCCTTTCATAGACTGACTTTGCATCAGAGTTCTAACACCACATCCAGATTTACACTGCATGGATAATTACATCTATGTGAATAATTTTTACTTTATTTTTTACTTTTCTTGTTCTTCATTTTAATAATGAAATTAATAAAAAAGATTTTTTTATTAATTTGATTATTAAAGTGACAGAAAAGAAACACAGTAAGGTTTATTAGACTAGGATTTATTTTAACTTCAGTGTCATTGTCGGTAGATGTAACTTTATTGTTCAGCTGCATTAGTGGTGGTGATGGGTCAACATGCAGTTTGCTGAACTGTACTGATTGTCTGGTTGTTTCCAAGTGCTGGTAGTGACACAGAGTGGAGATTTGATGAAGAGAGACAGCACCTCTGAGAGGGGTTGTAGATCTGACTGGAGGAAGTTTTATATGTTCCAGATAGTGACTGGACTCTGTGTGCCTGTTGTTTCCAGTGTTTTTCAATAAAACAATCACTCTGAATTGACATATTCTTCTCAGATGTTTTTTTCTCTAATAATAAATCATGTCAGGGATTATAGTTTAAATCATAAGATGACACTGACATTAACAAATGTCACCTGATGATATAGCCTTCAGTATTTTTTGATATAAGCTTATTATACACAACATAAACTATTATTATTATTATTATTATTATTAATAATAAAAACAACAACAACAACAACAACAACAACAATAATAATAATAACAATACAGGCCCAGGTAAACAATAATAATAATACATTTTTATTTATAATAAATTATTATTGTTTACCTGGGCCTGTATTTTTACCCGGGCACTATGACAAGTAATTTTCAATGCCGTTAGGAAATAACCATTAAAATAAAAAACGAATCAAAAGCTATATTTCACATTAATGAAAGGAGCTTATATTGTCTTTTTAGGTCTTTAGTCTTCAGGTAAAGGTTTACCGTTTAGATAATGGCAAAAGGCATCTAAACTTTGAGTAAATGAATCTGTAAAAACATTGCTATCAGCCTCAAAGAACAAAATAGATTCTTTCTTTTCTTTTCTTTCTTATATTTCTTACCTAAATTGTGTTTCTCTTTTGCTGTGCCACCTGTCTGAGCTCTTGAAGGTTAAGAAGATTCCATGTCTGCTGTTACCACTTTAAGTTTTCTCTCTCTCTGCTGTAAGAATGGGTGATTTAATCAGATTTTTAACTTTTAGGTGATCTTAGAATGAACCATGTGTGATATGCAGCTTAAAATTTTCTATTTCATCAATATCAATTTATTGAACATGTCACACTTAAAAAATTGCCAAAAATATAAAATTTGTAATAAGTATATTCTTTAAAAAAAAAACAACGAATTTTCAATCTCTGTTGCAACTGAAAAGCTATGATCAACTCAGCTACAACTAAGAGTCACATGAAAATAATTCAGTTTTTGGCAAAGTTGAAAGACTTTCATTTTATTTGTGGTCTACCACATCCCCTTAGTGGTTAGTCTAGTCATGTCATGTATTTACATGTGGAATCAGTTAGGCCTTTCTCTGGTAAAAAAGAAGGAAAGGTGTCTGTGTGAAGAGGAGATGATCAGACTCAGTCTGGTTTTAAAATTCTCTTCCAATATTTATAAATATGTGAAAACTTTTCCTTGAAATATTTCTCTAGTCATACACATATCTTACTCTTGTGTAAGAGGGAGCAAAGAGAACCTTTTTCATTTCATTTCACTCCTTCTCACTGAGTAACCACTCAAGTAGATCAGGATGACGTCCAAGATAGACAATTATGTTTCAAAAAATGGTATTTGTAATTTACTAAATATTTGTTAGACTTTAATAGTAATGTTATATTTATAATATGTTATATGTTATATTTACATGTGCTTTGGAAAAATATGACTTTTGGTAGAAAAGACAGTCATGTTTCATATTAAATCTGTAGAAACTGGAAAGTTTTCAATGACTTTGTGGGCTTTCATGTTTTTGGAAGTAGCTCTGTTGAGAAGACGTTTTGCGGTGAATGTATAGAATTTTATGCATTTTGCTCAGGAAGCCAAATAGATATAATCATTAACATTATTTATTAGGATGGTTTTCTCTCTGTGTTAGCCCTATGATGGACTGAGGACTTTTACAAGGGTGTACACCACTTCTCACCCATTATCAGCTAGGATAGACTCCTGTCACAATGCTAGTTAGATAGATGGATGGATGGAAAACTGACTGATTGATTGATTGTAAGTTTTTGTAAAGGATATTTTTTTGAATAAATTATTTAAAAGGTTAATTTTGTGGTTGCACGTTACCTTTAACGGTATGCATGGATTAAAAAAGGATAAATGTTTGCTTGTCCAAATATGTAAAAAAGCCAACAATTTTCATGGGATGTACTTACTAATTGCTTACAGAGTAACAGGGAGTCTGTTTCCCCATTACCTCTGACATTTTTTTCTTTCTTTGGAAAGCGTTGTTTACGCTTTGGATTGTAACTCCTCCCTGTACATATACACTGCTAAAAAAAACAAGTGAACACTTAAATCAGACATCGGATCTTAATGAATAAAATATTCAAGTTGAAAATTTTTACTGACATTCATTACATAATTTGTTGAGAACAAAATAACATAACAATGGTCAGTGGAAACCAAAATCATCAACCCTTTGAGAGCTGGAATCACACCAATAATTCACATTAAAATTGTAAAAGTGTTCCCTTAATTTTTTGGAGCCGCATTAAATTATATATAAAACTGCTGCTGTTTACTGATAAGTGGGTGTATTTTGTTTTTTGTTTTCATTAAAAAATGATAAAAGAAGAATGATGACGTAATGATAGTTACTACACAGCAAGAAAATAGATCATAAATGGCTGACTTTTTTTTACAGATGGCTAGAAAGTCTTTTGCTGTAAAATAACCTTTCCTTTTCCAAAAATAATTTAAAAAACTGTTTGGTTCACAAATAATATAATTTTACAGTTATGATGACATTGTCAACTTCTACCTGTCCTCCTGCATTAAGCTGCTCCCATAGATCTCCATGGATGGCATTGGCCTCATCCTCTAATGCTTCAAACTCCATACAAGCGGTGGTTAAAGCCTGAAAGAGGTACAAATAAATGTTGTCATAATAAGAGAAAGAGACCTTTAAAGTACACAAATCATTCCTTTTTTGGTAGGGGTTTAACAGTGCTTAAAAACTGACAGTTTGCTATACGGCATGTTAAAGAAAAGGAAAAAAAAGAAATGTATACATTTACATTATGCCACTTCAAAAAATGCAAATAGTATGGTTTATACTGCCAACATTCAGATGCCAATAACTTTGAGACTGAATATACATAGGCTGAAATAGGCTTCTGAAGTGTCAGGAACATATAACACACAGAGGTGTCAGGGTTAATTCTCAACTTCACAGTGATTCTAAGACATACTTTGTAAAAATGAAATGGCATTTTTTAGGCTTACTTTTACACCATCCACATTCACCCATTCAAACAGCTATTTATCATGTATTTATCACATACATGCATCAGGGGGACTTGTGTGGTTGAGTATCTTCCGTCATTTCTTCAGCAAGTGGGCTGGAGGAGCTGGGGACTGAAACACTGACTTTCTGATCAGTTGCCAACCCACACTACCTCCTAAGCCTCAGCTTTTGATAGGTACAGTTTTAAATATTGTGAAGCTTCCCTATTATGTTGTGGTACAATAATTGCCAATCATGACTCACTAACAATGTTATCAACTAAGATTGTATTATAAATTACAGGAATAACAGCTAGAGTAAAGCATGCCCTTGGACTGTGGAAGGAAGCAGGAGTACTCGGAGAACTCACTCAGGCACAGGGAAAACATGTAAACTCCACACAGAAAGGCCCCAGCCAGCCGGTGAATTAGAACCCAGGACCTTGCTGCCATGAGGCGATAGTGCAAACCACCACACCAGTCAAGAAATGCATGTTAGGTTAATTAGTGATTCTAATTTGGCCATATGTGTGAATCTGAAGGAGAATGGTTGTCTGTCTTTATGTGTTAGCCCTGTGACAGACTGGCAACCTGTCCAGGGTGTACCCCACCTCTCGCCCTATGACAGCTGGGATAGGCTCAAGTGGAAGAAAATGGATGGATGGATAGATGGATGGATGAATGAGTAAAGCCAAGTTGGAACACCAGTTGGAATGGTGGTGTAGAGGTTAGAAGTATTGCCTCACAGCAGGAAGGTGATGCTACATTGGCCTTGGATGTCAGATAGATAATGCAGATCTAGGTAATGCTGTATAAATGTATAAGTAAATGTGGCTTGTAGTCTGTAGCAGCTTGAATGGTTAGTACAACTACAACTATGTGCAGCTATGTGTTTTTTGAATTACAGATAGGATCCTCAATAGTTAATACACTCACACTGGAGGCCTGGGAGAGCTCCCCTCTGATGTTAATCAGCTGGTTCTGCTGGGTTTCCTTTTTGAACTGCAGCTTTTCAATGATTACAGGTTGGTTATGGTATAGCTCCATCTCCTGATGAGTTGCCAGCAGGGCTTCCTCTAGGCTGTCCTGGTAATAGCAGGTATGGCAAAGAATGGATTTCATTGCAAATTTGCTTTTCTGCTCATGTACTAAATCTAAACAACTGGTAAAGAATTTCAGGCCATCACTTTGCATCAAACTGTTATGTAAGTTGACTACACAAGCTTGATATGTTAAAAAGGTAGCTCTCCTAAACACATTACAACATACCTGCTGATCTATTTCAGAAAAAATGCACATTCTATCAAAATATTCCGGTATCAAGTAATAATGGTTTCACATAGAGTGGAATGATGTTATCATTAACTACCACACATGCTAATTGACCAGGAAAAAAAGCACTACATTGTGCAGTAATGTAATGCAACATTGCAACAGTCAAATTAGTTTTACTGTTATACTGATTTAGAAGGAGTTCTGCTGTAGTTAGTGGGATTGTTTTACTTGACTGTGAGAACAACTCAGCCTCACCGCAGGCAATAAAACTACTTGGTTAGGGTTAAAAGATCATGCTTTGGGTAAAACACAACGAATAACACTTTTTTCAAAAGCTTGCCAGACTGATGGATCCCCTCACAGGACCACATAGGCACGAAACATTCTTCCAGTTGAAATACATTTGTTTCAAAGTCGTGCTGACTGTAATGAAAAATGGGACAATTTGTATTTAATTTGCATTTTGCTGATTATGTTTGTATTGTGTTTTGCCATGAGACCAGGGTGGTGAAAAATAAAACAAAAAGAACTTTCAGTGTAAAGAAGTCCCATACAACAGCACCACAAAACACAACTTCAGATATTATGAAGTCACCACACAGTGGTGACAAAAAGTAAGGTTGTATTCATTTCAGGGTTGTTGTAGCACATTGAATTAAACTGTTTCCTGGTCTATATACATTATATTATCTTCAAATATGGTAAGACAAGCTAACCTTCATGGGCTTCCTTTACTATGACAGTAGTACACTGTTCAGTTTTATATCAATAGCCCAAATTTGGTCAGCTTTATAGCACAAAGCTTTTCTTAAGCCCTTTACATGTAACACAGCGAGCACAATTATGTACCTTGTCCATTCTCAGTCTGTGGACAACTGCCTCATGGTCTTTCAAAATTTGGTTCTGCTCACATAGTCGGCCCAAGAGCTTCTGTGTAACATAGGACAAGATGTGGTTATCTTGTGAATTTGGTAGAAACCAGAAGAAACAAAGAAAAATAGTACAGCATTGTTTCTGAGTGAGTATACAGTATACATATACACTATAGTATAAGGCCAAAAATAAATGGGCACCAGAACATCACACCTATATGTGATAGCGGAACATGTCATTCTTAATGTGCTGCCTCCACTCGTTTGAGCCACTGAATTAAGCAGCAACTGATTTCAGACATTTAGTAAATGCAATCATATCTTTTTAATTAACAAACTATATACCACAGGTTTTTAAGGCTGCTATAATTACACTCCTACTTTACCGTATACACTAGGTCCAGGTATTGTAGCTAAATAATCATTGAAAAGTTGTTGCAAATCTATGTGACCATCTGCACAAGAATGGTTTGTTTGAAAGGTTTCAGTCATGATTTAGCACATCAAAGCACAGAAAATGATCTTCTCATGGCCTTAGACAATGAACTTGTCTCTCTTCTTATCCTGTAGATCTCAGTACTGCATTTAACACCACACATAATAATAATAATAATAATAATAATAATAACAATCAACTTTATTTCTATAGCAGCTTTCTAAACCAAAGTTACAAGGTGCTTTACAGAATGTACTAAAAATTTCATAAAATGAGTGAAAAAGAGAAAATGCAAACAAAAGACAATAAAACAGAAGGCAAGAGTAAAACATTAGCAAGACATTAACTGTAAAATCCCGGTTGCATAGACTAGCATTATACAAATGCCAGTCTATACTGTGAGGCAGGAGTGCAGGGAATCTAGATTTTTGTGTTTCTATGGACAAAAAGGGACATACAACTGGCAATCATGTATATAATTGCAGATCACATGGCCAAGTGGCAACAGATACAAACTAAAAAAAAATAAGACTGAGTCCTGTGGGACCCCATATGCCACAAGGGCAGTTGATGATGATTTGGATGGTAGTTATGGGGAAGTTTGGGTCTAAACCCTTTTTCCTTATGAGAGGCTGGATACGCTCTTGTTTAACAACATCTGAGACATAGCCAGATGAAAGTGTGGTTTGTGGCTCGCCTGTAGGAGGGAGAGGTGGGACAGGTTGGCTGAGGGAGCAGTGCCACTGGGGAGAGTGGCACACCTGGCGTGCATTTACTAATTATTCTCTCTCCCCTTATAGTAGGTGCGGGGTCAGAGGAGAGGAGGCAGATGAAACGTGACAGCACAAGGACCATTATGCTCTGAGGCCGGCCAAACATTTTCCTGTGCAGTAAAGTATTGCGAGCACTGAGTACTGTTTCCCCTGTGATCACTGAGCTGAACCTGCTACAGAAATAAAGTCATTTACTCTATAATGTTAACTCTTTCCCCCGTGGACGCCTACTAGGAGTAACCCATATACATCTTACTAGGGCTACCCTTGGAAAAACCTGGAACCTATTCTAATGGTCATCAAACCACATATTTATTGATATACCGGAGGTGTTAAAACTTGTCATTAAGGGTACAGGGGATGTCTTCAAATGTTGTCTTTATGGGGGAAAGAGTTAAGGATCCACGGGGACATGACTTCAAAAACTTGTCTGAATTGAGCTGTAAAACGGTTTTCAGTCTGGTCAACATGAATGATAAAATTACCAACCAACAAAATGTGATCATAACTAAGAACAATACAAGAAATAAAATCTCAAAATTCTATTAAGTTTATAAGGCTGATAAATAATCAGCAAACAGGGATGTCAAGGTTGTGTTTAAACATCAGTAATTCAAAACTGGGAGGTTTCTCCTCTGAGGTGAGGGTATAGTTGAAGTATTTTTTATGAATAACTGCTAGTCCACCTCCCCTACCACTAAGACTTGGATAGCTAGGTCATGTTTGGAAGAACACTCAAAGCTTTAGAAATGGTTTAATACCTAGCCCTGATCTATGCCTCACTGCAAATTCCTTGACCTGTTGGTTCCAGTGAAGTTCTGGGCACATCACAAGGAAAGGTACTATTAGCAGACTGTAACGTTTGTTTTTGTTATTTTACTGATATTGCATGTCCCTGTGCACAAAGTTAGGAAAAATATATTGCCTAATACATTATTGTGGACTGTAAATTTCAGATTAGGTGCCTAGATTGCAGACTGAAACATGCAGAAATGAGTGTTCACATATTTCTTGCCATGCACTGTATTAAAAAATAAAAAGCAAATTATCTGCGTGTGAATGTAATGTAAAGTCTCTTACACTGGTTTCGATCTCATTGAGTTTCAGTGTAGGATGCAGTTCTCTGCTGTATACATCATGGAAAGGAGGCACCTGTGAAAAAAGATTCATTCAATTATTTACATCATTGTAACTTCATTTATTCAGAAAGTCATCAAGATCAATGGTTATGTTGTAAAATACAGTATAGCAATTGTTTTGCAGGCTCAGTTTTCTTCAGCAGATGGCAGGTTATCTGCAGCAGTCAGATAGGGAGAACTCCACATAGGCTTATATAAACATGATGGCATACTGATAATGCACCCCTGGATGTCGCCTCATCTGTAAATGATAATTTGTTCATGAGTCGTGGGCTTCATGATGCTGTTTGTTCACTAATGTTCTCTACCAAACCTCTGGGGCCTTCACAGAACAGCTGTATTTATACTGAGATTAAAGTACACACAGGTACTTGGCAATTGGTTGCACTGGATTTTATTTAGGGGTAGAGTAAAGGGGGCTGAATACTAATGCACACCACACTTTTCAGATTTTTATTTGTAAAACATTTTGAACACCATGTATCATTTTCCTTCCACTTCACAATTATGCACTACTTTGTGTTGGTCTGTCACATAAAATCCCAGTAAAATACATTTAAGTTTGTGGTTGTAACATAACAAAATGTGGAAAAGTTCAAGGGGTATGAATACTTTTGCAAGGCAATGTATCTTGGGATTGTGGCTATAAATGACGAAAAAGAGCAGAAGGAATAGTTTTATTTCCCAGGCTGTATTCAGTTTTCCTCAGAGGAGGCAGGATGATTGGAGCAATACTGGAATTGTTAGCTAACTTTAAAAATATGATTCCCTTCGACAAGCAAACACACTTCCAAAAGAAGCAAAGAAAAAACATATAAAAGAAGATTTTAAAGGGCGATAAAGTAGTTAAGGAATGTCAAGGATTCCGAGAAATGGTGTGTGTGTCTGTGTGTGTGTGTCTGTATAGTATGTCTTGGCAAACACTACTGTATGTGTCCTCCTACCTGTTGATCTAGGTAATCCAGGTTGCGCTGGAGCTGAAAATCTAATATGTCCTCCTGAACCGAACAGCAGCATTGGTGGCAAGCATAGAAATCAAAAAGACAGATATTGTACAGATAGCAGCTCAGGTAAGATAGCAGTGAAGGAAAACATGACAACTTGTTCTCTAATCAAGCTTTAAGACATGTACAGCCTCCTAATCTGTATGTTCCCTTGCAACTCAACCGTATTCTCAGATTACATCTGTTTGTAAGGTATCACAAATACATGAAGGTATCTTTGCAACTTGTTTTCTTGCTTTCGTACTGTCACTCCTTTTAAACCATATATTACATCTCTTGGGAGAAATCCTTGAATGTGTTAATGATGTGTTGTCTATTGTAACCTAAAACATGACCTTTTCCTAAACATAAGAAAACATTTTTCTTCCCCTTACCAAAAACACAATTGCAAACTATTTGTATGGGGCATTAGTCATATCATGTCATGTCAGATCTGATGATCTCGACAGCAGTTTACCTGTCAACTGTCAGGTGTGCTTCTCTAAACAGGACTATAAGAGAACATCCTGAATAGCTGCTCCAATAGTACATATGCAGAACATGACTGAAAACATTTTAATATTTCTGGAAGAACAGAACAGATGCAAAGGAGCACTAAGAGCACCTAAAAATAAAAACTGAATTAAATATATTATGAAGGGCTACACAGGTTCTGTTATCATTTTCAGACTCTCTGGATGAAGAACACCATTTCTTAATTCCTTAATGGGTAGCACTTTATAATAACTACACACTAATAAGCATTAGTAAGGCAAAATGCTTAATTCATCATTTATAAAGCATTACTCTTCCTTAGTATGTCATTTATAAACAAGATATAAATGTTTATTCTTGATTAATAAGCTCATATATAACATGTTCATGCTATCATTTAGAAAGTCTAAGTAAGTGATTAACAAAGTATTTAGATGATTATTTATACATATAATGATTAAGATATGAGCTCATTGTTTCTGAGTTAACACACTCACAAACAATGAGCTCATATCTTAATCATATTTATAAAACAGAGGTTTTATAAATACTTATTTCATATTATAATTCATGGTTAATTCAGGCAGTTACTGGTTGTTCAGTATTTTGTGTCACTTCATCTAAAGTGAGGACTGTTTTTGCCTTATTAAGCATTTATAAATGAAACTGAAAGGTCAGCAGGACCTAAAGACTCAAAGAAGTCTCAGCTGTCTTCACAACAGAAACATGACAAAGACAAAGCACAAAGCGATACAGAACATACAAATATTTATTGTAAG